>JACDJE010000303.1:689032-955926 GCA_016647715.1 Pavo muticus
TGAAAAAAATCTGGACAGAGTCCAGAAAAAAAAAAGGGGGGGGGGAGGGGGCTATAAAGCAAACAGAAAAGACTTGTGTGGAAATAGAGAGAAGAGATTTAATGTGTTTAACATGCAGAGAGACAAAAATTACAAAGAAGAACCAAATCTGAAATGACATATAAATCAGTTTACAAACAGAACCATTTTCCCAGTACAATTATGGTGACAAAATAATCACTGGAGAGCTTTAAGAAATCATTCGCTGAGCACTTACATGGGATAATCTAGCAAGGGGACCCAGGAGACCTGGTTGATCTTCAAGAACAACCTCCTCAAAGCACAAGAACATCAGAATCGATGTGCAGGAAGCCAAGCGGGTGTGGAAAGAAGCAGGTGGCTGAATGGAAAACTCCTGATGGAGCTCAAGCATAAAAGGAAGAAAACGGAAACGTGAAAGCAGGGGTGGGCTCTCCAGAAGTAGAATGAAACTCTGCCTCAACACAACAGAATGAAATTTAGGAAAGCTTGAAACTGCATGAAAATTCACAAAATGTGAAAGGTGGCAAGAAGGGCTTCTAAATGCTCCCTCTCAGCAAGAGGAAGACTACGCAAACTATGGGCCCAGAGCTGAACGGGACAAGGTACTATAGTCACACAGGGCACAGAAAATACTTAGGTCCTCAATGCTTGGGTCTTTGCTTGTGATATCTGTTCTCAGCCTACCTGTTCCACATGCCCATTGGAATTATCCAGGGGACAGAAACACTACCTGCAACAGAGGAAGACTTACTCATGAACTACTTAAGCAAACAGAGCTTACTCAGTTCCCTGGGACCAGACAAAATGTCCCAGCCACAGCAAGGGCTGCAACAACAGCTGGTGTCCTTCTCTGTCTTGTTTGAGACGTCATAGTGATTGAAAGAGACTCCTGATGACTGAAAAAGGTTAATGTCACACCTCTGTTCATGAAGGGAGAGAAGGATTCAGGAAATTTCAGACAGCTCAGCCTAACATCAGTCCCTGGAAAGACTGTGCAGCAAATCCTCCTGGAACGAGGCACAGGAACAGCCGAAAGACAACTGGGAACAACCAGCAGGAGTTTATCTAGGGAAAACTCAGGCTGATTGCCTTGTGATGAGATGACTGGCTTGGTGAAGAAACAGCTTCCAACAGCATACTAGTAAACTATATAGAGATGGCTGGAATCAGATGAGCAAACTGCAAAGCATGTGGAAAAATGACCAGATCGTTGAACTCAAAGGCTCGTGGTCAGCAGTACAACAATCCAATGGTAACCCATTAGTAATGATGTTCCTCAGGGGTTCTTTGCTGGACTTCTCTATTTTGTCAGTGTCACCTTTACACTGTACTGTGCTGCATATGTGGAAATATTCCCACATTATGACATGCTGTGTGTGCTCTTGCCAACATAGTTCAGTATATAATTAGTTTTTACCAATGCAATCATGACAGGTAGGGGCTGGAGCATGATAGGCAAAAAGGCTCAAGAGAATATTAATATTTGGTCCCCATTCTCCATACTTTTCAGCTCGAAATCTGAAAACTCTGCACATAGCTGTGAAACCTCACCATTATCAAAGGGAGCATAAAAGACAAACTGAAACATGGAGACATGTTTCAAGAGCCAAAAAGCACAGAGTTTTTAACTTCTTGTTTCCAAAGATACATAGAAATCTACAGGAGAGCCAGGAACAAACGCCAGAATAGTCCAACTGTCTTTTCCATAAAAGCTTGCCCCATAAATGTGTTCTAGCACTAATGGTCCCATAATTTTGCAATTTGCCTGTATTGGAGGGTTCCTAGCAATCAATTCACCCACAGAAAGTTAAATAAAACTCAACTGGAGAGTTAAAATGGTCTAAAACTTAAAGTTTTAACTAGTTACCATGACATAAAACATGCAGCTACAAGGCAAGCCGAAGTGGAAGGGAATGGGGGATTGCAATGCAGTAAACATAGTAAACACATTTGTAACATGCCTCATGTTGGTGTACTATGTAACGAGAACACATTACGCAGTAAAGGACAAAGAACATCGCAGCACTACACGGAGTTACTCAACTTAATATAAATTCAAAAAGAATATAAATTCACCTCAAAGTTACTCATTGTCTATCCTATATTTCATGGCCCTCGAGGAACCACCCAAAACAAGATATACAATACAGCCACTGGAAGGGGCAGAGCTCCTACAGCCAAGCAAGCCCAAGTTCTCCAGGCAGAGCAGTACAGACTCACAACTGGAACTGCTGCTCTCTGTACAAACAATTCAGAGCCCTCCATGTTTTTGGGCAGCCTTGCACTCACTAATGTACAGCACCAAAGATATAACTTACATGTACAACATCGTTTCCTATGAATGGCGTTAGATGTTTTTTGCATTACCCTGGTGGCACTTTGGCCAACAACCCTATTGCTCTGTGCCACTTACTTTGCATACTCATCCTGCTGAGAACCTGAGACTTTTTTCTCAACATCCTTTTGAACACTCAGCATCAACATCATACTTACTGTCTCATTCTCTTTTATAGCAAAAATATATATATATACAATCACCTCCTTTTCTTTTAAAATCTGCACTGGTCACTTCATTGATGGACCAGTATGTCTCCCTACCTACATCAGAAGGATGATGGGAAGTTCTGGGACAGAAAAACTTCATCAAGTAAGAAGTAAGCTGTTTAAATACAACAGATGGAAGATGCACAGACACAAACTCCAAAGCAAGGGCCGCAGCTTGAATTATTATTGTAATCCTTTGCCACATGCCTACAGAAAACTTGACAACAGCTAAGCTGTCAACATGCTATCATACCACCCATCCTGCTGACCAATCTTTGTTTTTCTGTACTCCCCCAGTTATCTGTGTCCATCTGTTGTCTCTTGTCTCATTATTAGCTTGCTAGCTCTTTGGGGCAGGGAACATTTTTTGCCCTGTGTTTGATTCTGGACTGTGTAGGTGCTACCACAATAGGCAGGGATAATAATAACAAAAATAATTAGGTTATGTCTCACTAACTCCTTAGATTTGAATGTTTCCCTCCTAACTTCACAGCAAGGTTCACAAACAATTATTACTTCATGCAATATGGAGCCTCATAAACAAATAACTACACCCCAGCCTATCTCTGACCATTTCATCAGTCGCCCCCCTTCAGGCCTGCATGTGCTGAGCTCTCCATGTGCTTCAGATGGTGAGTATGCGTGTGAACTCAGCTCCAGAGGAAAATACCAGCCTTGTAGTGTAGCAGGACTAATGCTCTGGATATAACCCTTGGACAGATTTTCCCCGGACAGAACAACCTTCCTACATACAAACTGTTGCCTCCTACTGTTATGTGTCAACCCTGACTCACTTCTACTGCCAAGAAGTAGAGGATAATTTCTTCATCCTCCACTCTGAAAAATGGCAAGAACCTGCAGTTACAACTTTATTTAAAGGCAGAAAGAGGTTATATCCTGAACTTCACGCACACACAGTGGTCAATCCCAATGTTGCCCTTGTTCAACAAGTATATATTCCTAGATGTTCTGTTCTTTGAGATTTGTAGAGGAACTGGATCTCTGCACCGGATTTGCTCAGAAATTCACCCTTGGGCCCGATTAGTGTCTGTTCATGTAAATCTAAGATGTAGAAAAAAATGTAAGAAAGACACCACATAATGTCTTGAATTGTTTTCCAGTAGCCACTGAGGAGGTTTTGCTAAGCCCTCAGGGAGTTAGAACAGTAGCCTCTCTGGAAGTACCATCAGCCCCTTTCACAAGTACTGAAAGTCCACGTCTTTACTGGACCAGGCTTTAGGCTCCCTTTTCTCTAGCCATTGGAGTCTAACACACCTCCCTGCAATACCTAACCCACACTACTCTGCTTTAGGTAACTGGAAGAACAGTTCACTCCACAGATGAAAATCCTTTGCCTTTGTTCAATGTATTTCATGGAAGAGCACAGAAAAATCATTTTTCAGAAATGACAACACACTATAAAAACCTGCAGTGGATTTTAACAGGAAAAAAGAGCGGTGGAGGTCTTCTTTTGGATCTCTAAATCATTTCTCAAAATCTTCCCAGTGCAAGTTAAGTAGAAAGCTGAGTGAGCCCTCTGCTCTTTATCCACAGAAGCAGAACGACCCAAGCACTGGATGCACATGTGACTCTGCCAAAAGCTACAAGCTTACTCAGGCCTTTTTAGGACACACAATATAAAACTGATTATGCCAGGGACACAGCAGGTGCTGCAGGGGCATTGCAGAGGGAGGGTTTCATCCAGGTCCTGCCTCCCGACACTCCCACCACAGTAGAAAGCAACGGCAGAACTACCTTTCAGGGAGCCCAGAAGGAGCTGGAACCAGACACTTGGGGTTCAGGCAGTCCATTCTTTTCCTGAATAGGTCAGAATTATAACAAAACAAACTAGATAAAATCTGGTAGCTCTTTGTCTCACCTGCTCTTAAAGCTTCCTGTGATGGAGGCACCACAGCCTCTCTCAGAAGTTATTTTCATGCTTAACTATCCAGTCACAAAGCTTTTCTTAGTATCCATCTCCACATCTTCCTTGTCACAAATTAAGCTGATTAGTCTCATCCCATCCCCACTTGACACATAGAACAATTAATCACTGTCTCTTTTAAAACAAGCTTTCAAATACTGGAAGACTTTTCATGTCCTTCGTCAACCTTCTCATCTGTAGACTAAACCTACTGAGTTCTGGGATCCTTTTCTCACAGGTGACACTTGCTGCTCTGGGCACCTTCTCCTCATCTCTTTCCACCATTTCTGGGTTTGCTGCTCATGCTGGACACAGTGTTTGGCTGTCACTTCAGCTGTGGCTGCCAGAGTAGAAAAACCACCGCCTGTGTGCTACACGTGACATTTCTGTTAAATATACCCTGAAATGAGATTTGCTTTTTTGCAGTGTCACCACACTGTTGACTCACATTCTGTCTCTGACTCACTGTAGTGCCTCCCAGATCCTTTTCTGCAGTACTGTTGCCTGGCTTGTTATTCCCCATTTTGCATGTAGGCATTTGATTTCACCTTCCCAAGTGCAGTACTTTTCACTTGTCTTCAATGAATTTCTTCTTACTGAATTCAGGTTGTTTTCCAGTTTATCAGGTATATGACCAATGCTGTGCCAAGATCAACTTCCTGCTTTGTGTTACACGTGGGCAAACAGAGAGCGAGGAAGAACTGTGTTCACACAAACTTCTTAAAGGAGTTATTAAGAGAGTTATTGTCTTATAAAAAGCCTATTAATTTGTCACTCCCTTTTCACTCTGCATTTCTATGTGATACACCATGGTCTTAGTAAGCAAACAGCAGCACACTGAAGCCTTATAAAATGCATTTATTTAATAAAATGTCAGAAAAAGATTGCAATATCCCAAGCACCACATCACTCTGACGCAAGTGGGAACCAAACAGAGCTGTTAACAATGTATCAGTCTGTTAACTAGGTCATATCAACCAACAAGAGGACAAAGGAAATATCTATAAATAAATAAATAATGCATTTTGGTCCACTGTTGTTAGATACAATGTCAAATATGTATTTGATTAATGAGTTGTATGAAAATACACGGGGGATCAATTTGTTTCCTTGTGTTTTCCCACAAAGCCCTTTGGCTCGCAGGGATGTAGCTTGTATTCTAAAATTATCTGCCTGAAATTCTGTTGTATCAAGCCCTCTTTCATAGCACTGCATGAGCTAGCCAGACAAACCAGCAGATTTTGATTCTGGAGGTTCAACACAGGCATATGGAGTTCTGTAAGAAGGCAGATCCCACCACAGAATTCCTACATTATCCTTTTCAGTGCCCTATCTAAAGCTTTTTTCAGTAGTGCCCAGTGATAGGATGAGAGCCAATAGGTACAAACTGGAACACAGGAGGAATAATGAAACTCCATTACTCTGAGGTTAGCTGAACACTGGGAAAAGTTGCCAAGAGTGTTTGTGCTCTCTCCCTCCTTGAAGATACTCAAAAGCCATCTAGTCATGGGCACCTGCTCTAGGTGACCCTGTCTGAGCAGTGGCATTGGACAAGATAACCTCCAGAGATCTCTTCCAACTTCCACCATTCTTTGGGTTTCACCAGTCACAAAACAAGTCAAATATCTTCCTGAAAAATAGTTTCTCTGTGGCTTAAATCTGTTCCTCGTGCTACAATGGAAACTCCTGCAGTCTGATATTGAGGGATGATGCAGAAAGAAATTCAGCAGCCAACAAGAGTTCCTTCTTAGGACAATTCTGCCATTTTGATTATCACATAAACTGATAAAG
Source organism: Pavo muticus (assembly GCA_016647715.1). Taxonomy (NCBI): domain Eukaryota; kingdom Metazoa; phylum Chordata; class Aves; order Galliformes; family Phasianidae; genus Pavo; species Pavo muticus. The sequence continues at coordinate 695,313 of JACDJE010000303.1, forward strand.
ATCTTTGCAAGAACACTTTAATTCAGACTTCTGCTATGCTCAGAAAGGTCAGAAAGGTTATTCCCTCCTTTCCATTATTCCCCAGAACTGGCGAAGACAGAAAGCCCAGTGGTCAAAATAATTCAAATCAAACTGTTTAATGTACTGCTCACATCAGCTCAAAGGTTTATTCCAGATAAGATCTCAGACTAAAGCAAGGACTCATCTTCCTTACGACACCCTAGCACAAGGAAAAAGGAAAGGAGTGCAGCATGCCCATCCACTAGCTCTTCCAGCCTAAACAGAAGAGAGCTCAACCAAGTAAATGAGAGAGATATCATAATCTTGTCTCACCTTCCATTGATCCGAAGACCAGAAGAGAAAATGTTAAATATGCACATTGCAATTTTTTTACCTGTGTTCAGCAACTGACTTATCTACCTGCAGCAAATGAAGGTCAGTTGAGCTACTATATATCTGGAAGTAATGAGAGCAAGCACACCAGTATGACTGGTCCTTTAACTTGCACCACAGCTTAATTCACCCAGAGATACTACAGTAACTACAAGAGTAGAAAAACAAGAAAGTGTCAAACTGATCACAAAACTTCTTGAGTGATAACATTCCTTGAAAAATCTCTCTTCCATTTTGTGTTTTGATAGAAATGCAGTATTTTGTTAAGAAAATATAACAGGATACTTGGCAATTCATTAACACACATCCAATGAAATATGTGCTACAAGAAAGAACAAAATTCCCCCTTAGGACAAGCGAAGGACTCTAAACTTTCGGTGAGCAGGTTTTTCTGCAGCCCCTCTGTTGCTTCCCTCCATGACTGGTCATGAAGACAGTTGACAGAAGGTCCTTCCACACATCCCTTTCCAGATCCCATTCCTCCTTGCTCCATTTAGTTTCTGCAGTTCAAGCACATTCCTTTCCTCTCCTGAAATCAATGTTTAATTAACACATTATTGGGAAAAAAAAAAAAAAAAAAAAGGGCTGTAACAGCAGACTGAAATGAAGCCAGCACCTCCCTGCTCTGCAGATGCAGCCTGTCCCATCAAACAGTTACCCTGCTGGAGAGCTCTTCTCCCCTCAGCTGCCAGCAAACATCATCTTTTTCCTTGGTTACCTTCCTTTGCATCCCCATGGGGCTCTTCCCCTCCTTAGAGGTGGTACACAACAGCAGAAAATACAGGCTCATATTGCAGAAAGTAGAGGGAGAGAGCAGTAAGTGCACTCTGGGTAGCCTTACACTATGGCCAGTGCCTCATCTTTAACCCTGCCGTCCCTGGTGGAACAGCACACGATTCCCCTGATGCCTTCCCCTCACTCAACACAGCAATAGGAGGAGACGTGCAGTTGATACGGGACAGTAAGCTTTGCCATGAGCTCTCAGGGTCAAATTCACCAACAGATTCTGGGACTACACAGTTACATGTACCCAAAGGCAGCAGAAAGACTACCAGCAGCTTCAAAAGGTTTACATCATGCCTCCCCCCCTCGCCTCCTCCCAACTTCATCAATTATTATTCTAGCCCATTCTTCGGCTCTCATCCGGCTGCTGGGAGGTACTTGGATGTAGGGGATGCTGCAGCATTGTCAAGGGCATTGCCTGGCAGGCTCTGGGCACCCTTCCTGCTGAGCACCCAGGCACCCTCATGACAGGGTTGGCACAGCCAGCAAGATACAAGAGTCCTGATGAACTCCAGGGCTGCCCTGCCTTAGTTATAAAAGAGACATCGGGATCTTTGAAAGAGTCGACTATCCCAGCACTGCCATTCCCAGGATCCAAAGCTTCTAGTGTTAATTAGTTCCTGTGATGTGACGGATGACAAGCGGCAGGGCCAGGAATGACACAGGGAGATTGTGTTCAAAATAAGCCATCCCTCACCATCAAGGGCAAAGGAAAGGAATCTGGAGAGGACAGGAGCTAAGCACACCGCTGAGAGATGACAGGTATGCTGACAGATGCCCCCTCATCCCTGACATCCCCTTCCCATCACCCCAGATCACTCCTGCTGCCAGCAGACAAGAAACAGGCCTGGGGGAGAACGTGGGCACAGGGATGCGAGAGATAAGAGGAAAGCTCTGAGAAATGGGGAAGTAAGGCAGAAGGCTAACTCCCTCTGTGGTAAGGGGCTACATTTCAAACAGACCTGAGTTCCTGATAGCTACAGGCACATCTCCAGCACCCTCTGCAAAGCCTCAGTGCAATGCCTGCAGCAGCCGGGGTCCCAAGAGGCTGCATGCTTTAGCCCAGACAGAGGGCTCTGCCAAGCTGGCTGCATGGTGTGCTTTTTCCAGCTGCTGTCCACAGAGCTTATACTGAGCCTTTTTCTGTGAATGACAACAAGAGGCACTGCATCCCCACCTTCCCATAAGAAAGAACACAGGATCTTCCAATACCACTGGCATTTCCCCACTAGGAGTTTGACTGCCCAACTTCTCAAGCATAATGCTAAGAAGATACCATGTTTAATTTCTGGTAGACTTCAGTAAAACCATACTCAGGTTAGCCAAGCCCAAATTTATGACTTTTCCTTGCCAAATAATACAAACTGGTACAAATACAGAGCACTAAAGGTGCCATTCCTCTGCCCCAAACAAGGAAAACAAGAGAACTTTTACTGTGCTGCCTTTCTACAGTCCTGTCTCGTTCTGGCTGCTTGGATTGATGGCAAGAGTTCAAAACACCATCTTTGATGCTCCAAGTTCTTTATACATTTGAATTGTCTCAGTCTATGTCTATGTGAGGAGAAACCAGAGGAAAGAAAAGGCAAATTACCTGTCTCAAGATTATATAGTGTGCTGGTTTCAAGAATGCAACAATCCCACTAGCATCTTGGTTTCAAAAATGCTAATAGTCTCCTCTCCATTTGCTGTATGAATTAAGAGCTGACTTTGCTAGATTGACAGATTCTGCTATTAACTAGAGGAGAAGGATGGAGGAGAAAGACAGCTGATAAAAGTTTCCAAAGTCTAACCAAAATTTGGGTAGTTTCCAGCTCCAGCCACATCGGCAACTGTCACAAAATAAAACCTATCTCCTCATCGTGCTGCTGGGGACAGGAGCATGTCTCTTGAATCACTGTCAGAGATCACTACTTATCCTGGTTTTGGTCATCGCAAAGTTCTTGGCTCAGTCATTCTGTTCTTGGCCATATCACTATGTGTCCTCATCTTTGATACTGCACATCCCCTGCATGCCCAGAGTTTGCTATAAGAGAGGAAAAGGCAAAGGAAAACTTATCAAGGAAGTAAAACACAAGCTGCTTCTCTTGAGACAAACTGGAGCGCTGGATGAAGATACAGAAGACAAAAGCAAGAAATTCAGTAGATCCACTGAAATACCACTGCTGCTACACCAAGAAAGGGATTGAATCTTCCTTCCCAGGAATGCGCTAGACAAGAGTCAGACCTTGTGTATTTTGAAGGTGTCCTTTAGGGTAATACTTCGAATCCAGTCCTAACGCAGAGAGAGAAGGAGTTGTCTGATGCCTTGATAACTGGCTCAAAAGGGGAGAAAAGTAAAGAAGTCGCCTACCAATTTCCTTTTTGCTCAAAAACTTAAGTCTTAAAATCCACCATTATTGCCACCACAAATTACCTCTGGCACCACTGCTCACACTCTCAGTTCTCTGCTAGAATTGAATTCTTCTCTCATGTCTAGGGTGCAAATTACTCAGGATCAGGAGTTAGTTCCACCACTAGGTGAAGTTCACCCTGCACCACCAGCTATGCAAACTCAAGCGCTGACAGAGAACCACAGTCTATAAAACTCACTTTGGAGTCATTGAGATTCAGCTACTGTAATGTTTTTTTCCAATTTTCCCTACCAATAACAAATAGGTAGTAAATACCTGAGTCAGTGGGAAACCGAGGAACCATAAGACCAGGGCCCACCCCTGCCCAACAGGGTAGCAAGGTGGCAGTCCCAGGTGGGTGCTGTTCAGCCAGCCACTGCATCATCTTCCTACAGGAGCCATGCTCAGCCTACAGCACCCAGGCACCACAACACGGATTCTGAAGCGGCTGAGGAAAGAGCAGGGCAGGGAGAGACCAAAAGCAGCTCCCGCTGAGGCTGGGCAGCTGCAGGGGAGCGGCAGAATCAGGCATCTCTTTGGCGTTACCCACCACAACAGCAGTAACAGGCACGCCCTACCCCATTGTCCTGACCCTGGCTTACCAGTACACCTGAAGGTCAGACAGAAAGGATTAAAGCAGAAGGCAAACAATAGCCCTGGATAGACCTAGTTGTTGGGCTTTTGCTATTGCTCCATGAAGTGGAAAGATCCAGAAAGGTGGAGACGTGAGCAGGCACAGCCACATGCAGGAGATGAGAAGCAGTGGCTGGTAGACCCCCGAGAGCCTTCCTCCTCTAGCCGCCCTCTGCCGAGGTTGCAAACAGACCATGACCCAGTAGGGAATATCTCCGCACCCAAGGAGGAAGGTGCCAAGCAGGTCTGCAAGCCTCACTCCCCACCCTACTCATCCAAGGCTTGCTGGGCCCTTCCTCTTGCTTCTGCTGGGGGAAGGAAGGAAAGGAGGGAGGAAAAAAGGGATTATTGTCTTCCTTTCTTCTTCCCCCCTTTTCCCTTGTTCCACGCAAAGTCAAAAAGCCATATCCCACTTGTACATCCTATAACAGAAACATAAGCAGCTTCCCCTTCTTTCAATTCACCACTCTCCATCAGGGACTGCACAGAAATGGCGATGTTCCCGTATCGTCTGGATCAATGGCACAGACGAGCTCAAGGAGGACAAGGGAGGCTGGCATGAGAGGACGAGGCAGGAGGCTTTGTTTGGCGCTGGTTCCACCCCCTCTTTCCATCGCAATGCCCTCCAGCTCGGACACGTGAGGAGGCGGTGGGAAGGGAGGGGGCCGGGGGTGCCTATGAATTTTGCTCCCCCCGTCAAGGGGACAGCTCACTCCCCCGAGCACGCCTGGCTTTGCTAGAGCTCCCTGGAGTAACCTTTATTCCAGTGTGTCGCAAGCATGTATTTCACGGATGGTTACACTGAATCATTATCACCAGACGTTCATTTGACCAAAATAATGTTATTAGCATCGTCAGGTCCATTCCCCCCATCTCTCCCTCCCTCCCCAGTGCATACATCCTGCCCCTAAGCCCCGGGTCCCTTCCATCCACACAGGGCACACCCCTCCCCAGCACAAAATCTCATGATGTGTGACACAATGTCCTGGAAAAGAGAGCGGCGAGATGGGCAGGCGGAATGGATGGACGTGCCTTTGGCATTTAATGCGCTCCCAACCCTCTGCCAATGTTTATCAGCCATACACACGCACACACAAAGACATGCACGCAAAAAATCAGAATTAAATCATGGCCCATCCTAGGTACGTGACCACAGGCGCCTGAGCGTGTGCACGTGTGCCCGAGCTGTGGTCACAGTCCTGTCAGTCGCCCAAATCTGCGTAGCATGAAGCAAAGGTCATCATGCCACTGTTGTGATGCACTAAAAACCACCGCAGAGCCATCAGGATGTAACACAGAATTTTCTCGTCAAGGGACAAGAAACCTTCAGAGGGGTGGGGGCTGGGAGGAGGAAAGCGGGCATGCGGATGGGGGGATGGAGGGAAATGGCAGAAAATGGGGAGGAAAATGAAGAATACAAAGCTCCACTTCGCTAATCCAAGATAGACAATCCATCCCTTCCCCCTCTCTATGCCCTCCCTCCCCCCGAAATGTTGGTGCAGATGGATTTCTGTATCTTGGTTTTGCAGCAGTGGGTCTAATGACTCCTATACCAAACCCCCTCGCTATCATAACCCCTCCCACTATTTTTTTTTTAGGCTGGGCTGAAGAATAATGTGTTTTTAGAGATAATGGGTTTTATAAAAAGAAAGAAAAAGGGACGCAACGCAGACATTATGTGAGTAGGCTGCTCCCCGCATCACCCCCATCTTCTCCCAACCGCATATCCCGATTTCTCCCCCTCCCATCTCTTTCCAGCCTTCCCCATCGGCTCCCCCAAGGAAAGGAAAAAAACCCACAACACGATCTGGGTAGCCGATCTCAAAATCCTAAGCACTAATCCGCTTGAATTTGTTCTTCCCCTTATATAAGCAGCAGCACGTCAACATGTTCAGTGGAAAGGCAGCGTAAAATGAGGCCAGGCTACAGCCATGGAACGGGGCTGATATCGGCAGATATCGCGTCTATCGAGAAGCCGTTCCCACCAGGACGATGAAAGCAAGCGTTGGGCTTTCAGTCCCTTCTCTTCATTTATTTATTTATTTATTTCTCAGTGTTTGTTCTCGTTTTATTTCATTTCATTTTTGTTTCATTCTACTTCATTTTTTAAAGGACGAAAGTGAAATAAATAATTAAAAGGCAGAGACATACCCCACCGGAAGGTGCCCGAATGCTCCAGAAAGAGAACCCTCACCTCCTAACTTCTTTTTCTCTTTCCTTTTTATTTTTCTATTTTTTTTTAATAAATTTACACAGCCCTGTTGCTCCCGTTATCCCCAAATATCCAACATCCCTATCTGCTACGCCCTGCTCCCGAAAACTAGACACTTTCTTAGAGAGAGACAAATGTTTAGGAAGCTGACAAAGACCGAAAAAGAAACCGACAGAAAAATAGAAATTGAGCTCTACAATAGTCGAGTTTGTTCAACGGATAAAAGCACGCCCGGTCCAAAACCAACAGCAATAATCTCTGCGACATCCTTCCCCCAAAACAAGATTCACCCTCAGATAAACTTGCCCAACTTAACACTGATGACCATTTTAACTTAAACCAATGACAAACGTAACACCCTCCCGGTTCACGCTACGATTAATAACCGACTGTGTCACCCCGGCAAACAAAACCCTTTGGGACGAATTTTTCCCCCACCTACCCAACATCTCTCTCAGACTTTTCGCAGCTTTAGGTAAGAGTTCGCCCCCTCAATAGCAGCCCCTCAAAAAATGCCATCAACAGAGAGAGTGGTGAGCGGCCGCGTCAATGCCCGCTGCTTTGGGAGGGCTGTGTGTTCACCACAGAACAATTGCGTGCAGGAAAAAATACAGGTGGAACAATTAATATTTAGAAAAAATAAATAATTTTTCAAAACTAGCTTCAACGAAGCGTTGAACTGTTTGACCATGGAAAGGTGGAAAGAGCTTGAAAAAGCAGAAGGTTGAAAGCACCCTTTTTAAAAAACAATTTGGTGGTTTTAGCCCGGGTTTCTCCTCCCCGGTGCTTTGGTTTTTCTGCCACTGATCTCACACCTCATCTTTTTTATTGTTTTCTTTGAGAGAGGGAAAAAATGAGTTTTTTTGCTTGTTTGTTTGAAAGAGAAAGATTTGTTTTTACAAAAGGCATCCTCGGGGAGACCTGCTTAAATATGTTACTTCCTAGCTACAAAGGACCGCAATTAAAATAAATTTAAAGAGTAAGCAAAAGGCAAGTCACCTGCAAAGCACCAGAGTCAGTGCCCTTAGGTAGGAGAATTACATCACTCCCTGGCTGCACGATGTTCTCTTTTAAATTATAAAGCAGGTGATTTTTATTTTTATTTTTTTGACAGGGAAAAAAATTGAAAGAAAAAAAAAGAAAAAAGTGGGTATTCCACATACATCTTGCACGAAGAAAGCACTGAACCAACCTTTAAGGTCACTCACTGCCTGAAAACCCACAGCAGCAGCTCACGGTGGAAGTTTTCAGGCAAGACGGCTACTAAATCATTAATACAAACAAATGGAAGGCGGGGAGGAAAGGAGCTACTGTAATAGATCCGAAGACTTGGAGAAGGAAAAAAAATATTAAAGCAAAAAAAATAAAACTTTCATCTTCAGCCTCTCTTCGTTCCTCATTAATAATTTTTCGGAAAATAAATCCTTAAGCATTAGTCAAACACAAGAGGCTCTCTCTAAGCGTCTCGCTGCCGTAATTCAGCGTAGTGCCTTCTTCTTTTTCACGAGGCCCCCCCGTTTTTCACTCCGAAGAGCCCCGCCGCGAGAAGAGCGGTTACCCAAAAAGTCCGGCAGAGCAGCTGGGGCCAGAGCGTCCCGGGGCCGGGTTAGCCAGGCAGCGCCCAGCCCCGCCGGGGCGGCCGGGAAGGAAAGAGCCGCTACCCGGTACTTCTCTCACGGGGGACAGCGGGAACCTGCCCGTGGAGCTGCCGGCCGGGCAGCGCCCGCTGTGCCGAGCCGAGCCGCCCCCCGCCCCCTCTCACCTCCGCAGCCGGGCGGCCGCCGGCCGCCGCGCCAAGTCGCGACTCGCCTCCGCTGCGGGGCAGGGGGCTCCAGCGTGGCCCCAGGCGCGGAGGCTCGGGTGGTCCCGGGGAGGCTGGGCTGGGCTGGCCGCACAGAGCCGAGCCGAGCCGAGACGTGCGAACCGCGGGCGGAGCTGCGCAGGGCTGAGCGCGCCGCGGTGCCGGAGCAGCCCGAGCCCCGCGCACGCCACCGCCGCCCCCTGCCGCCGCGCCCGGTCCGGCCCCGCCCGGCCCCGGCTTTTAAAGAGACCGCGGGTCCGCGCCCCGGCACGGCGCGGCTCCGGCAGAAGCCGCCGCTCCCTGCGCGTCCCGCGGCGGCGCCTCCTCCGGGACGGGACTGCCCGACCGCCCTCCGGTCCCTGCACTCCGGCGCTGCCGCTCCCGCGCCGCCAACGGCGGGGGATTTCTGCCTCCCCGGCCCCGGAGGGGGAACGCGACCTGTTCGCCGGCACGCGCGGAGCCGTCCCGGGGCAGGAGGTAAGGCGCTCCTCGGCCGCTTACTTCCGTGATACCCCCTAGAATCCTTAAAGTTCAGCCCTTAAGGATTTTCCTTCTACCTCGGAGTTCTTCCGAAGCTCCTCGACATCTCGTTCTCATTTATGCAGTGCCCCTGCCCGGTTCATTCAACTGGCCCCCAAATTACCCTATTAACGCTCTCAAGCTTTTTACCCATTCATCCACTGCTAAAGCAGAGAAAAAGGGCACCGCCTGACACCATGGACAGCGCAAGGGTCAGAATTACCCAAAGAGCGTGCATACATCAGTTGATTGCTGTTTCATCATTACACTTAGCATAATAAACAAGTTCATTCGGAGTACCTTCTGTAGAGCATCTTTGGGAAGTTTCTGAGTGCATTATCGCACTGAAAGTACATCTCAAAGAAGCACGCGGGAACACCAGGTATACAAAGAGCACAGATAAGCCAAAGTCAAAGACCCAGCGTTTGGGCCCTTCTCTCAAGCCCCCGGGATTTTGTAACGTTTGTGAGGGATGCTCGTTCTGCAAAGCCAGACACTTTGAATTTCATTTGCCTGTAGTGCAGGCTGCAAACCTGTTTGCCTTTCATTCTCTTTCACATCACTACATAAAGGTTTTTGTCCTTTTCAATACTTTGAATAGCAGAGAGCCTACTCACAGCACTTGGTAAATAATAAATAATTATTTTATACAAAGGTATGCATCACTTTGTCCACTATCGAAATGAAGCGGTGCCTGAGGTGTGCAATAGCAACACAGAAACACTAAAAATCACACTTTCAAGTAGCATTAGGAGTCTCCAGGGAAGCTCCTCTAGAAAACACAGTCCTCCATAGCTCCTAATAAATTCAGATACATGCACAGAGAGGCTAATGGGGACCTATTTCAGGGAAGTGGCAACAGCCCAGCAGAGAGGCATCTTCCAGGCTCAAAATCAGAGTCCCTAGAGCAAGAATTTATCCTGTTATGTCTGTACCAATGCAGGTTATTGTTGGCTTCCTGTTTTGAATGGACAGCATCACAGTGAGAATTATCAATCCCTCCTCGGGGCATGAGATTAGATCCTAGTCTCAATTACTGTGAAGAAAATCAGGTATTGCCTTATTTACTTCAAGAGTTAACTTCAAATTTAAAACGCACAACTGGCAATAAAATCTGGCTTCTGGTACCTCTCTGCCCCTGCTGATAGCTCAAGCAATCCTGCATTTTGTAGCTTACAGTTTATCAAAGTAATGATTTGACGAGGCAGCCATCCGAGACTGCACCACCTCTGGCCTTTCACTCTCCAATGTCTTCTAAGACCACACATGTCCCTGCATCAGATCCTGGTCTGGCCACGTATCACAAAGTCTACCATGCAAAAAATCAATGTCAACAGCATAGTCTCCACTTTCAACTCTAAGCTAAAGCTCCTCAGTTTAGTGGAGGGCAAACAGCACATTTCCAAAGAGAAAAAGACACAAGCAATTGTGGCTCACAGGCAGTTTGGTCGAGAAAGTTTAAGCCTGAGTGGATTTAAGTGAGGTAAACTAGTTTTCATCTACTTCCTACTTTTTCAACTAGAAAATCCAGGACCCCCATGGAGAAAGTGCTTATAAATCAAAAAGGAAGAGAAGAGGCTTCATCAGAGGAGCTATTCACAGTGCTATATATGAACCAACGAAGGTAACATCTGCTTTGAAAAAGTCTTACTGTGCATAACTCGGACACATAGACCTCTACTTCTGAATAATTGTTACAGTTAGGTACCAAAATAGCAGCTGTCATTTTAAAAATAGGTAGAGAGTAGTGGGAAAATATTAAGAGGGCAGGGAAGCTTCCTCAAGGCTGCCTCCTTTTGCTGGAGTGCAGAGCAAAACAGAGGCGAGAGGAAAGCAGTGGAGCACAAGAAATTCTACACCCAGCCCACAATACTCCCATTGCTCTACAGGGAAGTGGATATTTCTAATTCTTCCTCTCACATCTCTAGTCTAGCCCTGCAGTTTGCAAACAAGTTGTATTGAGAGGAAGGGACAAAAAAAAAACATCAGAACAGTGAGCTTTACAGCAGCCATCTCTAATGCTTCTCCTCTCCCCAACATACACAATCAGTATCTGATGATTTCACACTCCTGTACGTCCCTGTAGATGATCAGTAGATATACTAACATTTTTCTGGTCTCTTCATTAAAACAACAGCAAGATCCCTTTCCAAGGAGATTGGCACAGATTTATACACCTGGTCACAGGCACCTGGCACCCCTCTGACACTGCTCCCGCCACTGGACAGAAGAGGCAAAGGTAAGCATACCCAAACGTTGGCAGTTATTCATCATCTCTTGCTTCCTTCCTTTAGAATAAAGCCACAAACTTTTCACCAATCTCATGTACTTGTTAAAAAAAAAAAGAGAGGGAGAGAGCCATAATTGTGCCATTAATTTGGGGCACTTATCATTAAGTTGTACAGTCAGACTGCTTGTCTTCAGTGCACTCATACTTCTGAGATCTGGGGGCTGGTAACTCAGGACAGTGGCTATAGTATCCACGAGACAGCATTCACTCACACCACTCAAGAGGAACAAGTTGGTTCACAGGAGCTACCTAACTCCTTAAAGCAGTACAACCTACATGCGCCATTATCATCGTTTTCTGATTCCTCCTCTGTCTATTGAGGAAGGATGATGAGAGATAGATCAGAGTTTGAAATGAGCCCTGGAGACAGAACAGGCAGGAGTTAGAGGCATTACCTGCCGTGGCAGGATATCGAAATGTTGCAACACTAAAATCTAGGTGCTCCCATGTAAACAAATGCCCTGGGTAGGGCAGCAAGGCACAGGAAGGGAGATTGCACTGCAATATTGCCCCATTTAATATAATCTTCTGGACTTTTTCATCTGTTTCTCTGAATAGCATTCGCCAAACCATTGATTTCAAGCATGTGTGTGGTACTATTAGTGGAAGTGAGATTCAAGGGGAATTTACCACTGAAAGAGTGGCAAAGCAGTCTGTGCAACAAGGCAAGAATGTTCTTTATCTATGGCTTCTATTTTTATTTTTTTTTCTGGCCACATAAGTACTTTCACTGTCTTTTTGCCCAGAAGTTAATACCCAAGGTGATTTTAGAAGCTGCAGTCCAAACTGCAATCAGATCATCTTGGTTGTGCCAAAAAAAGCCAATCTTATCTCACTTGTGACCTTTTCCTACTTGAGAGAGCAAAACTCATCACAATAATAAGCAAAAACAGATGGGAAAAGAGTAATGATGACAGCATCTGGTCAGAACTCACTTTACCATCATTTTGGAGGGGTAGTTCTAAGCCCTTCTCCTGAAAACATCATTTTTCCCTCCAGCAGGAGGTGCAACCTCCAAAATTATTCTGGCCCCTTGCAGGATGCATCTGCTTATTCTTAATTCACTGCCTTTTCCCTGCTCCTCCTGGCATGTTCTGTTGCACTTATTAAATAGCTACAGAAAAGCTTAAAAGACTTATTTGCTGAGCACTTCCTTGTTCAGCACGTTGTACAGGGAACAGAAAGTATACAGATACACATGTGTGTGTGTGTAACAGGGTATGAATGAGAAAGCATGTGCAAAAAAAAATGCAACTCATGTACTCACATGTAAGGATGAACACATTCAGATGAGAGTATTCTTACTGGAGTAAAAATGTCTAAGAGGACTTAAGGGCGGCCAGTGTGTAAATACCACAGGAGCACAATCAGAGCAAGTTGTGTAGGGAAAGAAAGTACGTACCATTACACACACTAATGTAATTGGAAGGGGGAGGAAGATGGTGAGGCCCTTCTTGAAGTCTTATATACAGTTTCCCATTATCTTTAAGCAGCATTGCAGAAGACTGTCTTGTATACGTGTACTTAAGAATCTGTAAACATAATGACAACTGATGATTCCTGCACATGAGTTTGCGAGGAAAGAAAAAAGCTATATGCACTTTTCAGCTGAAGTATGTATCTAAAATTTTTTATGACCTCCACTACTGGGTATTATATGTATATCTATAGTTCATTCTATGACATATACTTTCCATCACATCCACTCAACAGAAAAACTTCCATTCCCATCTTTCATATTGTCAACAGTCCCAATACTATGACCCTGCCCTCATGTTGGCTCAAAAGGAAGACAATCATTTATACAGCCTTACAGGCCTTCACTCAAAAAAAAGTGGAATTAACCAACTCTGCTTTGTGCTATCCATCAGGTAGTGTCCAGTGAAATGGTCAAAAACAAAGGCACAGTAGAGTTAGCCCATAAACCTTCCAACAACTATTTTCACCTGTTTTGAACTCCATCCTTTCTTATTTGTTCAATCTTCTAACTCAGTGAGATCACTCCAGTTTCTGTGATGTCATCAGCTGCTGCAAGACCCAGCAAATCAAGAGTGTTTACTGGTTTCTCCACTTAACTCAGCCTCCCTTTCTTGTCTCTGAATGCTCAGATGGGGCTGTGAAAATGATCTGACGACATCAGTACGCTTCCCTAGCAACAAATACTATATCCTACCTACTTGTTCATCAGTACATTTGGGTAAAAACAGAAAACGTGGAAAGGAGTATGGGTGAGTACTAAAAGCTACTTCTTGAAGAGCTCCAGTGATTCCTCAAGCAAGATTAAGTATTATTTCCACATTTCCCTTGACCTCTTCAGCGACACTGAAGTACAGAGATCTCGATTGCTGAATATCAGTGGTACAGGATAGAGATACTTCCTGCTGAACCATTTGATGATATTCCAAACAAGGTAGGAAACAACCATTTTTCAGGTTTTGTATCTAGCCTTGTGTTCATTCTTCTCACTTCAAACACTTATGCTGCACCTAAGACAGAAACCCTCCTCAGCCAAGAAGCACAGGTAGAATAAAAACATTAATGAAGGACAACACCATCAATGGCTTCTCACAGATGACAATTAACTTTTTTTTTTTTCTTTTACATGAATCTACAGCTAGATTTAAAATGAGATTAGGAGCCCCAGACAGGACTCCATTGAAAGTGGGCTGAGGAGAATTCTCTCTCTGATGCTCTGAAACACTGCAAATTGGAATTTTCTAATATAATCAAAATCATCTAACAAGCCAAGAACTGCAAAACATATCATCCTTCCACAGAGTTCTCTATGGCAAGTTTAAAGCCTTGATTTTTGACCTTTAAAGCACTAAATGGTCTTTTTTTTTTTTAATTAATTAATACAAATTAGATAGCTATGGTATTGAAGTTCTTTATGAAAATCCTACTGAGTATCTATCTTTGAAAATCCAACACTTACCAAGTTTTGAAGCTGAATCTTAGGTGGCCTAGATCCCAGCCTCAGAGGAAGCTAGGCTAGCACTGAATCCCAGTCACAAAAGCATGAGGGCAGTGAGCCAACAGTGCCAGTCCAGTCACTGCTTGCAGGACTGTGTCCCCTTACACATCTCCCCTCTGAGCCTCATGGCTCTGAGTGAGGCCATGAGAGTGGCAGCAGGTCTGTCTTGTCCAGTTACAGATTCTGCGCACCAACTCAGCCAATGTATACTCTTGTATTTGCTGGGCTCGGCCAGGGCTTTAAGACAGGCAGGTTGGAAAGCTAGACAAATGCCTGCATTTGAAAAAGGGACAGCACAAAACAGAGAGCAGTTCCCCTTCTCTAGCCTGGCCCCTATGTCCCAGACCAAATACAAAGCTTGCTTTAGGGCACTATATAAATTGGTATTATAAATTCAGATGGTGCACCAGGGAGTGCCTCATTCTGTATGATTGGAGTCATTCTCAGGAGCAGTTCAGGCACTCAGTCTGCCACATGCGACTGCTGCCCCAAGGGCTGCCATTACAGATGCATTATTACAAAGCTCCGCAATAAAGCATGAACTAAAACAACTTCATTGAAATGAAGATTAATACAGAACATGTGTTCACCTCCATACACTCAGAAGGAATAGTCCAGCAAACACAAGCACCACAGCACTAGAGCTGATGGGCTAGGGGAGCAATGCAACTGGCCGACTGTTGCTATTGCTGAAGGCAAGCAATACATTTCCATAGCATCTTTTAAGTATCCACAGATAGATTTAATGTAGCATCTGTGAAGCATAAAGTGAGGCAAGTAAGACACGTGGAGTGCTGGAACACACAGGGAAGCATGCTGTGTCTAAGGCAGAGAACAGAGAGGGATGATTCAGACTTATAGAAGTAACATCACTGGCTGAGGAGTGATCCATGCCTTTAGTTATCACAGACTTCAATGGATATTGAGGCTTCTCAGCACTTCAGTGTCATATCCACGTGAGAGTTACAGGTGAGAAAGATCAACTAAGGTGATGGCTTATCCATCCCCCTCACAATCAGAGAAGGATTATTCCCCATGATCTATTTGTTGGTGCTATTGTTGCCTCACTTAAACTCTCCCACACAATTCACAACATTCCTTTTCTGATGCCAACAGAGCCTCCAATTTCACTATTGGCATGAACTTTGGAACATTACATCTATATATTTCCTGGATCAAATTAAGCTCATGATACTCTGTTATGGTTTAATGGCTCAATTTTCATGCTTCCTTTTCCTGATGTAGGTTTTTCATTCTTCCTTTCCTTGAAAAGGGTGTGAGGCTCCTATCAAAATCCAGCTGTGGCTAGTGACAAGTCCTATGGGATTCCTTCCTTCATTCCATCAACCACATCAGCCCCCAACTTAGATTAGTAGTATGCATAAAGGCATCCAAGATAGACACAATGCATCACATTCCAAATAAGTGAATGACTTCGTCAATCCTGAATGTACTCCTGTAGATCCCTTTGAAGTCTCTGGGATAAGACCCAGTATGAAGGCACCGAAGGCAAAATGCTTTCTCAAAAAGAAGAAAAAAAAGCAAGGGGAAGAAATATAATATTCATGATATTTCACAGGAACCAGTGATAGAAAACAGGATTAGAGGTGGAACATAGTAACAAAAGTAACAGATTCATAATTAATCTGCATGATGAGTATTTGGCACTTGACAGGGAAAAAACAACTATCTTCTCTGAGGACACACCTTACTCAACTGAGACTTTGAGCCTTTGGAACCAACTGCGTGCAGAGTCTTTTATTGATTACTTAATAGTGCTTAAGACCTCATAGATGGTCTATCTTTGGCATCGCACCCAGATAGGAACATTGTAATGGATGACACAGGTACTCAAAAAAAAAAAAGTCATGCAGCTCTGTATATAGGATGGAAGCGAGTGGGGAGAAAGGATTAATTAAGAGTAGAGAACAGATGCCCCCATGATGCTGGCATCTCTAGCACTTTCTTTTTCTGGAGTGAAAAAAAATCATAAAAATAAATGAACTGACATCAAATATTTGAATTAAAAAAATAAGGAAAGATTGAAGGGGAGATAAAAATACACAGTAAACAAGCAAAATCTCCAGTTAGCAGGTTTGCCTTTCCTCCCCAAGCTGACTGGCACTACACCAATGCACCTCGGAGAGAACAAGATCTGCTGCATGCAAATGATTCCTAACAAAGCTGAAACTCTGCATTTAACATGGACCAGCAGAGCTTAGGCAGCTGCCTTTGGACAACGCTGCCATGTCACTGGTCATTCAGAGGGCAATACTGTAAAGAAATGGGTATAAATTAGATTATTTCACAGCAAGGTGCCATCCATTCCTACTTGCACTGCAATTTTGTATCCCAAAAATAGAGTAGCCTTCACAGCCCTCCTACAGTGCACCTCTCATACCACCACAGATACAGCTCCGTAATACTTCATTGGCATCAATATTCCCCTAACTGAAGATGACTTAATAAAACATTCTTAGAAGCCAATGAACATGGCTTATAATTAAAAATTAACCAGTGTCAACCTCTGTTGAATTATTGCTTTCTCTCAGCTCTTCACAATTCTACTAAACCAGACATCATGCTATACTCCTTAATGGATCTATCCTTAATGTCTAATTGTGAGTGGAAAGCAGATTCTCACTATACAGACCCCCTTTTTTTTCTTTAAATTATTTTAATATGGAACTTCAGACTTGCACTTCTCAGACTTACACCACATATAAATCCCAACATAGCTCCATTTATTGGTTTCTAAATATCTACATAGATCTGATCCCCATGATGGAGAAAGCTATGTGAATCTTATGCAGGCTTAATACAAAATAGCCATTGCATTTCTGTAATAAGCATATTCCTTCTAGGAAAATGCTGTTTGGATTCCTAGATTTCATGCTGGAAACACTGAACCTCCCTACCCTTAAGATCAGGTATGTGAAATGCAATAAAACAATGGTTATACCTGGCTAAATAATGAGGCAGTGCCTCTCCGCATTGGTTTGTTGTAAATGAGAGTCAGAATCCTCCTACGGGAACTGATCCTTCAGGTAAAGGACAGAAACAGTCAAAAGACCCGCTAGGTCTGCAGCGGCTGTGTCTCTTAGTTGTACCCTAATAAAAGAGATTTCCAACAGTTTCCAACAAATAAAGTTCTCCCTAGCCTGTCACTGCCACAGCAAGAGGCCCCAGGGTTGAAATCAAGGGGACTACTGCAAGCTGAACATGGCATGGGTCAGTCACAGCAGAACTGCAGTGTCTTGAATGTACTGCACTCAGCTCTGTGCAAGGAGTCACAGAGATCATATGAAGCACTGATTATGATCACTCTATGCATAAACAAATTCATAACGGAAGACTCTACATGAAACTACAATTTTGATTTCTGCCACTCTCCTACAAACCACAGGTGACAGATGACTTGGATTATCTTGTATCTTTGTACCAGGCACAATCATAGGACTATGGCCAAGTCTGCTTATGGCACTGCTGAAGCGGCCGTGTCATCTCTGAACTTGTTAATCAAATAATTTGCTTTATAACAAAAAGCTCATTCTAGTTCTTGTATGCACGAAAGTTTCACTGACCCTATCAGTCCAATTTCAGAAATCTTGTTAAGCATTATAATTCCCTGTGCAGATGCTTGTTGCAGAACAGGAGTTGCTATTATACTTTCCCCAGCTTAAACACCTTTCCAAGTGATGCAAGATGACATGAGAAAAGTTCTTATAACAAAACAATGAGGTTATAATAGTATATCAATTTAAGTTCAGACTTACATACACCAGTATCACTACAGCAGGCAGACAACCCATTAGATATGGAGCTTTCATAGCTTTTTCCGCAGCAAGAAGCTACATCAGATAACAGCAATGACAGAATTATGATTGTTTCTGGTTCTTGTCTCCCACTTTGGGAAGGAAAGTGTGATTTGGTGTCCTGTTTAAACAACAGAACACTTAAGACTTGACAATCCAGACACCTGCAACCATATCTGCAAGCCAGTTTCCTTCTCTATGCTCCCTCTTATCCAACTGTGAAATGAAGAGCACTTTCCAACCCCTCCCAATATATTTTCCAAAGGTTAACTTGTTAGTCCTGAAGAAAATTTATTCAGTCAAAAATTGATGGAATGCTATATGAGAAAAATATTTTGAGACATGAGAGTAATTACTGGACTCTTTCAATATTTTACATTTTCTTTTTTAAGTTATTTTAATGTACATGTACCAGATTTCCATTTTGTGGGTTCACTGGCAGTTTCAATAACAGAAGCCTGGCTACCGTCCATCACTAAAGACTTCTAATATTAGAATATATTATATGTATTTATAAATAAAAACTAAAATATATAATTATAAACATATTTTTATATAAATATNAAACTATATATAAACTATATATATATATAAATATATAAACTATAGTTATATATTTATAGTAAAATATTCACAATTACTCCTTCTTTATCCCTCTCTTTCTGTCTCAGAAAATATTTTAAGAAAAATGGAAAAAAGAAAAAACCTATTGTAAAGGGTTATGATGCATATTTAATGAAGGAGCCAAGAGAAGTGCCTGCCATACAAAGGAGCTAATCAGTCAATCAAGAATCAGCTCACCAGACAGAAGCCGTCAGTGCCTAACTGTTCCATCTCCACCTGTCCGGAGAAACAACAAAACAGCATGGGACATGCCTGACAATCGAGTGCAAAATAGCCCAAGCTTTTATGTATTTTTAAGCATTAAAGGGGCTAGTCGTTGTTGCAAATTAAAATTTTCAAGAATAGAAACAACAAACCCAGCACCACACGTGAATTGATGTGCATTTGAAGTAAGGCTAAGTGACTGCCTTTTATCCTTTTGAAAACACTAGCAGTCCTCACCATGCAGAAGGGCAAGAGGTGAGAACTGCTATAATTGGGCTAGATTGAATTTTTTTTTTTTCCCATAAGCTTGCCAATCTAAATCAGTTAAGTGAATGGTAGCTTGGAGAACAAAATACATCTCTTAAAACCAAAATCAGCAGAGCTGTGGTAGCTGTATGGCTTTCTATTAGCAAAAGCATAAGGGTCATAATCTTTACTTCCCAGGTCTGATACTAGCTGACTGAGCAGGCTGAGGCAAAGCACGTTTTATCTGCCTCAATTTCCCAGACTAGAAAAGGATAACGTAGCCTACCCCAATTATATGGAGATGATTTGGTTTTGCAGCTGGCTTCATTAATATTCATAAAGCGCTTAGAGACCCTTGCATGAAAATTGCTGCCAAGAACAGGTTTAAACTTGCCATTTTGCCGAGCGCTCTCGTAAAGAGCTTCGAATGTTCTGTTTTCCTAGCCCCGCGCAGACAGGCAGGTAGGTGCTCAGCCCACACCTGGCTCACGCCGCATCCGAAGAACCCAGCACAAGGCACGAGCAGGGCCGGGCCCTCTCCGTGGTGCTGAAAGCAGCTGCGCAGAGCGGATCCCGGCCCTGCCTCCCACTGGCACCCACCGCGCGGCGCGTCAGGCTGCGCTGCACCACGCACGTCCTGCGAGCAACTCCGGAGCATGTCACTGCGTTACTTCAACAGGCAAACCCGAGCTGCGAGTCTGGGTTGTTTCAGATAATCCCAGCCTACTCTCACTCGCTGGCCTGAGGGCTTCCCACTGAAAGAGGCAGCTCAGGTCCTAACAGGTCTCGCCACATAACAGGATGCAAATCCATCCTGCCTCTTACTTCAGAGGTCATATAAATCTGTGGTCTAAATCTTTCTGGGTACAGACATCTGCTGTGGAGCATTTCAAACAACTTTGTTCACCACAAAGCATGGCCTTACTTACGTCCTTAGCCTTTGTTCACTTACCTGTAAGGTAAAGGCAAGAGCAACAAAAGTGATACTCCAGCTTGAAAATTATATGTATATGTATATTATTTGAGGGAAGGAATAGAGAGGATAGTCAGTGTCCCTAGCTTATCCGCCTTCCCTTTTTATTCCAAGTCCCCACCAAGTTAGTTGTTTTTATGATCGCAGGTACTTGGGCCAGCAGCAGGCTGCAGAGAAGCTGTGCAGCTGCTCTGCAGGAAATAGGCTGCAAAACTGGGAGGGGGGGGGGGGGACATCTCACCTCTTTCATCAAAAAACAATGCTTTGGAAATGAAAGAAAGCAGCCCACAGGCAGGGCTCACATAACAGGAAAGCCTACCTGAGCAGAGAATCATAGTGTGAGCCTCGAGGAAGAAGGGACAGGCCAGCTGCATAATATACAATACTCTATACAAAACAAACTTGATATTTTGTTCATTAAATATACAGTGATTGGCCCCTCATTCTGCTTGGTTTTTCTACTCACAAAGAACAAGGATGGCAGTGAGGGAAATGCTTTGGTTCCCATCGAGTCTTCTGATGCTCATTAAATTACCAAGTGCTTCCTAACCTGGATATTTATGCCTTTTCCTTGAGGAAAAGGACAGCAACTAGAACTGCAATCCCCAGTGCAAGGAACAAATCAAACATCCTCAACCTGTACTTCTTTCAAAGACCACTTCCAGGCATGAAAAGGCAGCTGGGAAAGTACTTCCTAGCTTCACAGAGGTGAGAAACTAAATTCAGTCATGTTTTAAGGCTCAGATATTGCAAGAATACAGGTCATAGAAAAAGCTTATCAAGAAAATTAAATACAAGATCCTCAGTGCCTACCTCTAATCTTAGGAACTCTCAGGATGGGAAAGAGATAAATAAAATCATACTTGCTTTGAGGGTCAAGTCTGTCGTGGCTAAAATCCAAATTGAGTAATTACATTCTGTCTCCTGCGTGTGCCCTTGAATTTTCTGCTAAGCATGTGACTTCTCTCCACTTCCTGTTGCCAAGTTCTGTTACATGTGCCTAAATGTCAGCTGTACTCACTCATACAACCTGACTTGCACTCCAAGAAGGGGAACAGTTTGTTCATCACCACTCTGAGACATTTTGACCAAAAGTCTTGCTGCATTTTCATACCTTGCACAATTCACAAGAGTTTCAAAGGCATTTTACATGCCTTGGCAATGCCATGTTTGCTCCATAACACATTTTATGAATACCCTTTCACAGTGGCAGCAATACCATGTGTATTCCAAACTCCTAATAGCCACAGCACACCTCTTTACATTCCCTTACTTAACAGAGATGCTGAATAGGCTGAGAGTATGCTGACTGTTTTCTGCACAGGGTTTAAAGGTAATGTTTAGAGCAAATATCATTTCCTGAACTACAGAAAGGGCCTATAGAAACCCCAAACAAAATCTCCTTGTGATATTAACAGAGCAATGAATTATCTCTTTATTGTGTATTTACTTAGGCTTTACAGTGCATTTTTTCCTAACAGGAAACATGTTTTATATTCCCCAACATTGCTCTAGAGAAGCCAGAAGACGAAGTAAAGACAGCATCTACTTCTTGCAAGTTACTTGACTTTCTTGGAATGCATCTTCAGCTTATGAAAAGCTGGGAAAGCATTTGGTGATCAGGGCTTGGTCAGGTTAAGAATGTAGGATTAGAGCCTTTAATCCCTGAGATTTGCAAACGTTGCTGGGACAGGAAAAAATAAGAATAATAAAGAATAAACTTGCTTCCCCTAGGCAGATTCCCAATTTTAAGAATATACAGGTACCTTATTCAAACTGGCATAGATTACAGAGAGCAAGTTAAAAAATTAAATATCTGGCCCCAGTATCCTTATTACTTTTTTCACTTGCCTTTAACTTTGACCTCTGGACCCTGCTGTCCAAGATACTATATCATCTTACAAAACCTTGAGAATCAAAATCTGAAGGCTTCCAAAAAATGTAATAGTGCCCATGTCCAAACTAGCTACCTACATTTCCTGGAACTCTGGAAGCAGAAGAATATAATTCTGAAGCTGAATCTGTTACCAAGGATTTTTTATTATTATTATTATTTTATTTTTTTTTTAATCCAATACTATGCAGCAGTGGGGAAGGTAGCTTTTCACTACCTGGAAAATAATAAAAATAATGAAGTCTAGTTCTTCATAAATGTTTTCCATCCACACATGTCAGTAACCTCTATTAATAGAAGAGAGGCCTGTCTTGCACTGAAAACCTGCAGACCCATTTAGCTTTAATAAAGGCTGTAGGCATCAGAATGAAAGTTAGACTAGGGCCATCTGACAGTATGTTGTCTTCCATGAGTTATCTTGAGTTCATTGCTCATACGGGCGCAGCACGCCCGGGCCGAAAGAGCACGTCCACACCAAGAGGGTGAATGGCAAAATGGCGTTTATTGCAAGGAGATGGCAGCCTATATACTCTACATATCTTCTACGTACGTCATCTATGCCCTTCAAGCATGCATCATACATTATTCATAGAGCGGGGGAGGTCCTATCGCGTCACAACCCGATACCCCGTTATCGCCTACTACAACAACAGTATTTTGCTATACTGGGGGCAAGAAATTGCTCTCATCCTTACCAGTAAAGGAAACAACTGCCATATGCAAATTGGTATCCCAAGTTTCTTCAAATTTCTTCTCATGAACTAGCAACACAGAAGGATACTCACCTCTTCTTGAAGGAGCAAGATGAAAAAGTACTTGAAATCCACTCTTTTGAATACAAGCAAAGCAGTAGCTTTGCAAATCAACATACTTATATTTCTTACTTGCATGAACAATCGGGAAGGAAGAAAGGGCAGCTAGTTCTCTGTGGATCTTCAAAGTCTCAAACTGAAACCAGTCAAGGGAGGCACTACCTGGACTATTAAGTGTCTATGATGTGCATTTAGTGACTGGAAGGTCACTAGCCACTGCTAGCAACTGAAGTTGGTGGTCTAGGAGATAAATACTCAGCAGTAAACCCAACTTTTCTAAACTGAACATACTTTATAGTATTTCTGCTCCCCGGTCAAGGTGCCTGTTCACATAATTCAAACCCACCACTGTCACCTGTATGAATGGAAGCCATCTCCTCTGGGAAAAGCTGAAGATGTCCCATGACTGAGCTGAAGTCATTTGACAGTGAAAGTAGAAGCAGTAAGCTGCTCTAAGGCTGTGAAGTGAAATGACAGCACAGACTGACACAGAGTAGTATCCTCCCTCCAAGAGAACACGTCACTGCTTTGCACCACTTCCTCCTATTCACAACATAATCCATATTCCATAATTTCAGCTAATGACCATATTCCATGCCTTACTCAGACTACCTATAAAAGTCAAAAGGCTGGAGCTTTGACATAAGCGAATGTGCTATCTGATGACTGCTTACTAAAAGAGTACAAGTAACCTCATGATCCCCACCCTTAGCCCCCTGTTTTGTCACTGCACTATATAGAAGGATAGCATGACAAAGTCACAGCACTGCACACTCAGGGGATTGATGTAAAAATCCTGCAATACATCATACACAGTTCATGTAGGATAGATCTTTAACTAGCCAATATGGACTTCATCACTGCTTTTTTTCCCTATGTTGCCTCATCTCCCCTGTTGGACTTTGCTCTGCCTCAGTGAACTCCCATTGTTCACAGAAGAACATGAAGGTTGATAAATTTATCCTCACATTACTCTCCGGAAGGCAGAGAAGTGTCAACTTCTCATCTGCAAAAGGGTGATAATTAAATGCTGAGAGAATAAATGACATGCACAAGGTCACTTGGGAAGTAAGTAGCAGAGCTGAAAATTAAATGCAGATCTCCAGAGCTGCAGGTCAAGGCCTGGAACACAAAATCTTACTGCCCTGCTAGCATAGTGGAGATCGGACTCCAAGAATATTATAAGGCACTCTACAGGAATGTGCGTTTTAATGGAGAGGAACAAAACTCCTTATATGCAGTTTATCACTAGGAAGAACTGGATGAGTATCAAAGAATCAGATAAATATTAGAGATCAAGGAAACAGGAAAACACCACCAAATCTACCTGAAGAACTATAGATTGCTTTTTCAATACCTTATTTAAAACAAAGACGTTTTTGTAGGCTTCTACTATTGTGCATGCCACTAGTCCAGAAAAACAGCTAATACCAACACACAGCATTTAATGTTCAAAAGTAACAGAGTGCAGCCATAGAGTTGTCTTCACAATTTAACATAAGGCAAACTAGTAGGTATAAGATTTTAAGCAACTCTACAGATTGACAGGGTTAAAAATCTAATAATTATGTATCTGCACTTTCCTTTCTTCTTGCTCTCCGTACCAACTCCTGCTAAGCACCCTCATTTAACCTTCCTTCTCTTTCCTTTGCAGATGCTCCCTACTGCTCAGTTTGATCAGATTTGTCCCCTTCCTTGAGTGCAACACATTTTTTTCATAACACTCCCTAAAAAACTTTTTAACCTAGGGCTTTTTAAAGGAAACTATCATCTCAGCTGTTAATATCCCAGTGGCACAGCTATATTGGGTTCCTCAACATGTTTGACAACAAACAGTATTATCATTGCTAGGAATGATTCAGCTGGCACACTCTCTCCCTCTGATCTGCACTCTGAAGCCTGACTTGGCCTCACTTGCCATGGCTCACAGTGTCTTTTTTCAGATAATCACAGAATGGTCAACATTGGAAGGGATCTCTAGAGATCATCACACATTCAATCCACCTGCTCAAGCAGAGCCACCTGTAGCAGGTGACAACACCTAGGCAGCTTTTTAATATCTCCTAGGAGGGAGTCCACACAACTTCTGTCGCAACCTGTGCAAGAACTCAGTCACCCACATACAAAGTGTTTCCTTATATGCAGACAGAAACTACTATTTCACTTTGTGCCCAGTGGCTCTTATCCTCTCAAGGGACAACAGAGAAAAGAGCCTGGCCCTATTTGCTTCACCTATTTGTACACATTGGTAAGATCACCCTAAGCCTTCTCTTCTCCAAGCTAAAACAAAACCAGTTCTCTCAGCCTTTCCTAATATGAGAGATGTTCCAGTCCTTCAGTCATTTTCAGGAGTGTTTGCTGGTCTCTCTTGAATAGCTCCGTGTATTTCTTGTACTGGGGAGCCTAGAACTGGAATCAGCACTTCAGGTATGACCTCACCACTGCTGAGTAGAGGGAGAAATGGAAAACCTTTCTCAGCCTGCTGGCAAAACTTCTCCTAGTACAACCCAGAATATCACTAGCCTTCTTCATGGAAAGGACATACTACTGACTCATGTTCAGTTTGGTGTCCAACCTCAGGTTCTCATTTTCTGAGAAGCTGCTTTCCAGCCAGACAGCCCCCAGCACATACTAGTGCTTGGAGTTGCTCCTCTCTAAGAGAAAGTGCAGAGTCGTGCTCCTTTTTTATTATTATTATTTATTTTTTTTTTTTTTAAACTTCATGATGTTTCTGTCAGTCCGTTTCTCCAGTCTGTTGAGGTCCCTGGATGGCAGCATGACAAGCTGGCACATAGCTACTCCTCTCTCAGTTTCACACAAGTTTGAAGATGATATGTTACAGAACCACAGAGATTGAGTCCAACCCCCTTGCCAAAGCAGGGGGGTCACGCAGGTAGGCATCCAGACAGGTCTTCAATAACTCCATAGAAGGAAATGCCACAACCTCTCTGGGCAATCTGTTCCAGTGCTCTGTCACCCTTACCATAAAGTAGTTTTTCTTCATGTTAGTATGGAACTTCCTATGTTCCAGTTTTAGGCCGTTACTCCTTGTCCTATCACGACACACCACTGAGAAGAGCCTGGCCTCATCCACTTGCCTCCTACCTCCTTTCAGATATTTATAAACATTTATCAAATCCGTTCTCAGTCATCTTTTCCCCATGCTGAGCAGATCCAGCCTTTCCTCATGCGAGAGATGCTCCAGGCCCTTGATCACCTTTGTGGCATGCTGCTGGACTCTTCCTAGGAGATCCCTGCCTTTTTTGAACCGTGGAGCCCAGAACCGGACACAGTATGCTAGATGTGGCCTCACCAGGGCAGAGTAGAGAGGGAGGATCACCTCCCTCAACCTGCTGGCCATGCTCTTTTTAACGCACCCATTCTGTTCTGTCAACTCATTAAAGAATATGTTAAATAGGACTAGACCTATTAAAGACTTCTGCATACACTGCTCGCAACTAGTCCTCATGACGCTGATCACCACACTGTGGGTCCATTTGTTCAGCCAGCTTTCAATCTGCCTCCCTGCCTGCTCATCCAGCCCATACTTCATCAGCTGCACTGAGAATCATAGTGGAAACAGTGTCAAAAGCCTTACTGAAGTTCTGGTAGATGATACCCTACTACTTAGTCCTCATCTACCAAGCTAGTTATTTCACTGTAGAATAACATCAGGTTGGTCAAAGACAACTTTCCCTTGACTACTCCTGATAATTTTGTTGCTGGTCTTGTGCCCAGCAATTGCTTCCAGGATTAACTGCTCCTGTCACAGGGATTTAGGTGATGGTAACTTGCCTGTAGTTCCCTGGGGTCCTCCTTCTTGAAGATAGGAGTGATACAGAACACATTCCCACTGTCTCTCCAGAGCTGGAGAGGAAATGCTGGGACTCTATAACCATTAAACCTACTTAGGGAAGCAGAAGGCTGTCAGGAAGATGGTCAGGTAGCAGTACATGCTGAGCTGCTATAAAAATGGAACTGGGTGGGAGCCTGTGAAGGCACCAAGATGGAAGCAAGTAAAGGAACAGGCAGGGAGTTGGGAGAGGACGGAACTGAACCAGGTGGAGACCTGATCCAGCTGAATCCAAGCTCCATGTTTGATTCCAGAACAATGAAGAAGAAAAATGGAATTGAGAAGACAAGAAAAAAGAAATAAGACTGATCTTGCGAACTCCCACAGATCTCCATCCAGAAAGCACAACAGTATTCTGCAATTCATTTTTTTTTTTTTATCCTTTTTGGATATCAGCACCATAAGGAATTTTATTGGTCCTTGCTCACCACAAACCCCAGGCACATGCTTCATCTCAGCAGTGAATCTTCCACACATGTGACACGGGTAACTACACCACTTTGCTGCTATCTGAACTCTGCTGTGAAGTTGCAGAGCAGCCCTTGTTCTTAACAAGTGCACAGAAGAAAGTCAACAGGCAATATTAAATGGTAATAATAATAATAAATCAAATGCTGTCACCACAGTCCTTGCAAATTTCTACCAACTTCAAAAGATCTGCATTAGTATTCAAAAACCTCTCAAATTAAAAAGTTGTGGCAGCTTCACCTCAACATTTCAGTGTTTCATATTACACCTGTTTCTATGCAATGCAGAGTGTTTCAGATGACAAAGTATTTGGGGAAAGTCTTCAGATACAATATTTTTACACCAGACGCTCCACCAACAGAGCAGAGTTGTTCTGCTGGTTTTCAGTTTCTTTGTTTTGTCTTCATTGTTTCGTTTGGTTGTTGGTGGTTTTTTAAGGAATATAAGCATTTATGCTCAGGAAAATATCTGGGATGAAGAAAAAGGTCAAACAGCTAAAAAAAAAAAAAAAAATACCCCAAAGGGGATTTTAAAACTTAGTTCAGTTTTTTCAGTATATTAAATTATTCATGATTTTTTTCACTCTCAAACAATGCATTTATTGCTCCAAAGTAAGTGGGGGAAAAAATAAAACATTTGTTCAAGGGCTTCTTTTTAAAACACTCATCTAATGCTCTTCACCCAGTCATTAGAGCACCTCATCAAAATATAATTTTGTTATTCAGTCATACTAGAATTATCTCAAAGACCATCCCCATCTGAGACATCTGCTTTGTTCTGTGTAAGAACCTGACTTTGCTCCCTATACTTGTCTGAACATTTCAGAGCATCCACAAACAAAACCGTTTTTATTTCATGAAAAATACAAGCTGCTACCCTGTCTTGCTCCCGATTTCACACAGAGTTTGGTTAAGAAGAATATAAGCCAAGTAAATAACCTTAAAATTTTTCTTCCCCTATTCTTGGAGAATGTATGTGCTGATACATAAGGATAATGCCAGACTATACTCCTCATGACATTTTTATTAATATCGCAGCAGTACAGCACTGTACCCCATCAGTTCGATGTAACCATCTGCACACTGACTCCAACTGATTACATCCGTTTACAGTGTCTAGACACAGATAACTTTATAGACCTAGCAGACAAGAACTGCCAATGGCCCAGAGGTAATCAGTGGATTTTGCTGCTAGAATCAAAGCTGCATACCACCTTTGCAGCAACATTTCCGCTAATCAGAAGGAAAAGAAAGGCTTACCACATTGGTAACATTAATGAAGAGACACCCCTCCTCAACATCCTCCTTCTCATCCAAATCCACTGCTCTTAGTGGGAAATTCCTATAGGACTGCACATAATAGCTATGCAAGAACAAATAGAAAATACTAAACCCAGCTACGTCAGGACTAATACCTCCCACAGAAGAAAACTAAAACATTTTTTGTGTTGGTAGGGAAACTACAGGAGTACGGGTTGTAGATAAGGGCTCAGGCTGGACATCCCTTCCTGCAGGCTGTTACTTTAATACTCCTCAGAGAAAAAAATGTTCATATCTTAATAGGACAGCATAAACATTATAAAGAGAAGATCCAGGCTGAATGTAGGCATACTCTGCTTAAGAGACCACCAAAAGAAATGCTATGTCCTGCTGAGCCCAGAAAAGTTTTTTCATGCATGTGAATCAGACCCAGAATGCCTCCACATAGCAGACGCATGCTGCAGTTGATTTTGTACCCATGACATACCTTGATAAGAGCACAAAGCTGCAGATAGGGAAATGACATCTCCTCATTTCCATGGAACTTAGCTTGAGAGGTGCATTGTGAGCATACATCATTTTTGACATGCCAACTCCAAGTGTGCAAGACACCATAACAAAGGCCCAAAATTAGGCAGATAAAAATAATTAACTCTCAAATCCCGAAGGTTTCTCCTATTGGTGTAAATAGCCCTTCCTGTTGCCACAGTGTCAATATTTCTTACTTTTGAGGGAAACAGATTTTGAAGATTCCTGTGGAAGAACAGAAAACTTTGGATGGGAGTCAAAACTTCGAAACTAAAGTGAGAAAATCCCATGCAAAATGGGGAACAACTGAGAAGCATAGGCAGAGTCATAACACTTTTTGCAGTTCTTGCCTTCAACACACCCCATCTTTCCCAAATAGAAGAGGAAAGGTACACAAGTTTCACTACGGGCTCACTGGAATCAGCAGCTTCCCACTACATTAATTCTGCCTCATACTCCATTATCTCCCACTTTACACCTTCTGGTTAAACTTCCTCTATCACCTTTCTTCTCTCCCTCACTTTCAGGTCATACTCTTTTCCTAGTTGCCAGCACACTCTTTCCATCTCTCAGATGTACTTCACTATCTCAGCATTTTTCACCACCTTCTGCCTTCCATACAAGCTCATTTTGAGCTGCTCCCACCCGTACATTTCGTTACTCTCCCACTTCTCTGCATTAACCCCTCTCCTTCAAACCCTTTAGCCCTAACACCTTTCTCTGATTTCCTCATGCCCATTGCTGTTTTCCCTTTCCCTACTCTTCTCTGCTCAGCTTTAGCCCACTCCCCAGCCCTTTTACTCCCTTAGCCCTGATCCCTGCCTACATCATGCTGGTACTTCTCAGGACCTCTCCAATTCACCCTGGGATCACCCCTCCCATTAAGCCAACTTTTCCTGCCTTTTGTTTACTCATCATCAGGTCTTCTCCCCCGCCCCCCAGCTTCACGTAAAGATTTGCCACATTTAGAGAGTAACCGTGACCTACTTAGGGTCCCTGACCTAGTTATAGCAAAAACACTGACTCTAAATACTCAAGAAAAAANCTATAGTTATATATTTATAGTAAAATATTCACAATTACTCCTTCTTTATCCCTCTCTTTCTGTCTCAGAAAATATTTTAAGAAAAATGGAAAAAAGAAAAAACCTATTGTAAAGGGTTATGATGCATATTTAATGAAGGAGCCAAGAGAAGTGCCTGCCATACAAAGGAGCTAATCAGTCAATCAAGAATCAGCTCACCAGACAGAAGCCGTCAGTGCCTAACTGTTCCATCTCCACCTGTCCGGAGAAACAACAAAACAGCATGGGACATGCCTGACAATCGAGTGCAAAATAGCCCAAGCTTTTATGTATTTTTAAGCATTAAAGGGGCTAGTCGTTGTTGCAAATTAAAATTTTCAAGAATAGAAACAACAAACCCAGCACCACACGTGAATTGATGTGCATTTGAAGTAAGGCTAAGTGACTGCCTTTTATCCTTTTGAAAACACTAGCAGTCCTCACCATGCAGAAGGGCAAGAGGTGAGAACTGCTATAATTGGGCTAGATTGAATTTTTTTTTTTTCCCATAAGCTTGCCAATCTAAATCAGTTAAGTGAATGGTAGCTTGGAGAACAAAATACATCTCTTAAAACCAAAATCAGCAGAGCTGTGGTAGCTGTATGGCTTTCTATTAGCAAAAGCATAAGGGTCATAATCTTTACTTCCCAGGTCTGATACTAGCTGACTGAGCAGGCTGAGGCAAAGCACGTTTTATCTGCCTCAATTTCCCAGACTAGAAAAGGATAACGTAGCCTACCCCAATTATATGGAGATGATTTGGTTTTGCAGCTGGCTTCATTAATATTCATAAAGCGCTTAGAGACCCTTGCATGAAAATTGCTGCCAAGAACAGGTTTAAACTTGCCATTTTGCCGAGCGCTCTCGTAAAGAGCTTCGAATGTTCTGTTTTCCTAGCCCCGCGCAGACAGGCAGGTAGGTGCTCAGCCCACACCTGGCTCACGCCGCATCCGAAGAACCCAGCACAAGGCACGAGCAGGGCCGGGCCCTCTCCGTGGTGCTGAAAGCAGCTGCGCAGAGCGGATCCCGGCCCTGCCTCCCACTGGCACCCACCGCGCGGCGCGTCAGGCTGCGCTGCACCACGCACGTCCTGCGAGCAACTCCGGAGCATGTCACTGCGTTACTTCAACAGGCAAACCCGAGCTGCGAGTCTGGGTTGTTTCAGATAATCCCAGCCTACTCTCACTCGCTGGCCTGAGGGCTTCCCACTGAAAGAGGCAGCTCAGGTCCTAACAGGTCTCGCCACATAACAGGATGCAAATCCATCCTGCCTCTTACTTCAGAGGTCATATAAATCTGTGGTCTAAATCTTTCTGGGTACAGACATCTGCTGTGGAGCATTTCAAACAACTTTGTTCACCACAAAGCATGGCCTTACTTACGTCCTTAGCCTTTGTTCACTTACCTGTAAGGTAAAGGCAAGAGCAACAAAAGTGATACTCCAGCTTGAAAATTATATGTATATGTATATTATTTGAGGGAAGGAATAGAGAGGATAGTCAGTGTCCCTAGCTTATCCGCCTTCCCTTTTTATTCCAAGTCCCCACCAAGTTAGTTGTTTTTATGATCGCAGGTACTTGGGCCAGCAGCAGGCTGCAGAGAAGCTGTGCAGCTGCTCTGCAGGAAATAGGCTGCAAAACTGGGAGGGGGGGGGGGGGACATCTCACCTCTTTCATCAAAAAACAATGCTTTGGAAATGAAAGAAAGCAGCCCACAGGCAGGGCTCACATAACAGGAAAGCCTACCTGAGCAGAGAATCATAGTGTGAGCCTCGAGGAAGAAGGGACAGGCCAGCTGCATAATATACAATACTCTATACAAAACAAACTTGATATTTTGTTCATTAAATATACAGTGATTGGCCCCTCATTCTGCTTGGTTTTTCTACTCACAAAGAACAAGGATGGCAGTGAGGGAAATGCTTTGGTTCCCATCGAGTCTTCTGATGCTCATTAAATTACCAAGTGCTTCCTAACCTGGATATTTATGCCTTTTCCTTGAGGAAAAGGACAGCAACTAGAACTGCAATCCCCAGTGCAAGGAACAAATCAAACATCCTCAACCTGTACTTCTTTCAAAGACCACTTCCAGGCATGAAAAGGCAGCTGGGAAAGTACTTCCTAGCTTCACAGAGGTGAGAAACTAAATTCAGTCATGTTTTAAGGCTCAGATATTGCAAGAATACAGGTCATAGAAAAAGCTTATCAAGAAAATTAAATACAAGATCCTCAGTGCCTACCTCTAATCTTAGGAACTCTCAGGATGGGAAAGAGATAAATAAAATCATACTTGCTTTGAGGGTCAAGTCTGTCGTGGCTAAAATCCAAATTGAGTAATTACATTCTGTCTCCTGCGTGTGCCCTTGAATTTTCTGCTAAGCATGTGACTTCTCTCCACTTCCTGTTGCCAAGTTCTGTTACATGTGCCTAAATGTCAGCTGTACTCACTCATACAACCTGACTTGCACTCCAAGAAGGGGAACAGTTTGTTCATCACCACTCTGAGACATTTTGACCAAAAGTCTTGCTGCATTTTCATACCTTGCACAATTCACAAGAGTTTCAAAGGCATTTTACATGCCTTGGCAATGCCATGTTTGCTCCATAACACATTTTATGAATACCCTTTCACAGTGGCAGCAATACCATGTGTATTCCAAACTCCTAATAGCCACAGCACACCTCTTTACATTCCCTTACTTAACAGAGATGCTGAATAGGCTGAGAGTATGCTGACTGTTTTCTGCACAGGGTTTAAAGGTAATGTTTAGAGCAAATATCATTTCCTGAACTACAGAAAGGGCCTATAGAAACCCCAAACAAAATCTCCTTGTGATATTAACAGAGCAATGAATTATCTCTTTATTGTGTATTTACTTAGGCTTTACAGTGCATTTTTTCCTAACAGGAAACATGTTTTATATTCCCCAACATTGCTCTAGAGAAGCCAGAAGACGAAGTAAAGACAGCATCTACTTCTTGCAAGTTACTTGACTTTCTTGGAATGCATCTTCAGCTTATGAAAAGCTGGGAAAGCATTTGGTGATCAGGGCTTGGTCAGGTTAAGAATGTAGGATTAGAGCCTTTAATCCCTGAGATTTGCAAACGTTGCTGGGACAGGAAAAAATAAGAATAATANAAAAAAGACAGCAGAAGAAGGGAAATATTATTGGTTTAAATGAAAACAAAACAAACTTACCAGCACAGGACTGCTGATTTATTCCAACTCTGCCCTTTCCTCAGGGAAGGTAGATCAGCAATTCACCTAATATTGCAACAATAGTGTGGCAATGGATCACCAGGTCTAGAAGTTACCTGAAAACGTAGTCTGTATTCCCATGCCAGCAACTCATTTTGTTTTTTTCATTCTAGTATCTTTTTTCCAGGCATTCTGTGGAATTTCTTCAGCCTCACCCAAAATATATTATAGCAAATTTGTTCTTGCCTATCAGTCCTTCTCACTTGCAAGTCCAGGCTGCAAGAGCAACTCAGTTCACTCAAGAACAATGTTTCTGCAGCTGAACTTCATTCGAAGCAACACCTTACAGCTGTTCACTTGACCTCCTCCGCACTTTTATCCTCTTTCAGCTACCATCACATCTGTTTTCCCAATTCCCATCCAACCTGTGTCATTTAGCCACCCTGCTTTTCTACCTGATTTTGTGTTGCAATACTGTCTCTTTTTATTCACCAGTTCTGGATACGGCAACAGTGGTAATAACAGTGGCACTGAGATAGAAAACATGACAAGAAGCGATGGATATTATCCTGATCTCATCAGGAGTTTCTGGGCTAGTAATACCCATTCACTTGTGTGGTTTGTACAGTGCTCATGGCTTAGTGGCCAGGAACCATGCTTTGTGACAGCTGGGTCTGTGATTTGATCCCAGTTTAGCCACTGTTAATGAATTTCCCTGTAGTGTTCACATTTTAGCAGTCCTATTGGCCCTGTAGTTCTGTGGATGAACTCATTAAATCAAATTACATCTTCTTACAGCTGACCTTTTGTTCCCCCTGTATAGAGCTGGCACCCTATTTGATGCTGGAAGCTTGCCCTACACCC
Source organism: Pavo muticus (assembly GCA_016647715.1). Lineage (NCBI taxonomy): Eukaryota > Metazoa > Chordata > Aves > Galliformes > Phasianidae > Pavo > Pavo muticus. The sequence goes on from JACDJE010000303.1 coordinate 729,109, forward strand.
TGAACTCACAAGGTGCTCCCACCACTACTACTTCAAATCCTGCTGAATAGTCCAATGGAGACTCCCTTCCATTGCCAAAGCCTTGTCAAGAAAAACAGTTGAACACATTGCAGTTCTCCCACAGCTTCATCGCTTGTATCTATATGGACATGTCAGTGTAGCTCAAGCTGCTTTTCCTGTGTGAAACAGTCAATTTTCAGTGTCAGCTACAGGTGGTCACTAGTCATTCTGCATCCATTTATTTTTTACCTGTTTGCAAGCTTCAGCATAAAATGCAATTTTTGCGTATTGATTTTCTGGGTCACGCACTAATCTACTGTGCAAATAGCTTTGGGTATTTACGATGAAGCCCCCCAGATCCCTGTGTTGCCATCAACTGCTTCTTGCTCGCTGTGCACTTGTGAATATATTGAGCTGCAGTTTGGGCTCCTGCATTTCCTTTGTAGCCTCTGACTTCTCAAATCTGCCCCCTCACCCACTGGTTTTCCAGTCCTTACTGTGCTGTACCCATATTTGGGCATGTTCCTACAAACACACAGCAAACCCACAGTCACTTCAGCCATGCTCAGCTGACTAACAGCATCACATGTCACTCTCTGGTGTCTCCCCACACACCTTTGCTATCCCAGCCTATATCACACCAGCTTTTCCAGCCACAGACCCTCACACCACTCTGACAGTGCCTCCCTTCCCTGACCTGCACTGTCTCATTTTTAGTCAGACCAAAGTCAAATTCTCCTAGTACACAGAATTGACATGCCAGCTCCGTGATTTTGACCACTGGTGCCCCCTGAACACACCAAAGCGTCTCCCACAGCAGTAACATCCAGTGTCTCTATGGGCAGGAACACCTTGCATCATCATCACCCCCTACTTGCATTCACAGAGTACCAAGAAGGGGTAAGAGGACTGTAAAAGGACACAGTTGTGCCTGCACAAGCTATGTGCATAGGATTTCTGCCAGCTTCTCAAGACAGTATAAAACCAATGAATTAGACAATTCCAGACATGCTGATTACATTTGCCATTGCAGTTTCTGATGGGATTTTCAGATGTCTCCGAGCATTCTCTACCTGGCGCGTGTCAGCCACACTTCACTGCTGTCTTTATGTTATTAGTATTGACAGTCAGTCAGTTTAAATGGAGGTTAGGATTGAAATCCTGTCTCTTTGCTTATCTCTACCTTTTTATCTTGTTTGTTTCCATTCGTTACAGAGAACTCCTCCTTTTCATAAAGCCCCTTCAAATACCTCAGCAAACATGAAAAGACAGTGCTAAATGGATTAACTGGAAGGTACTGGTGTCTGAAGTGTGCCTGAACAAATGCTCCTGTAGCAATCAGCTTTGCATACCAATACCAATGGTCTGAGTTCCTCTTTTTGGCAGTTTAGCTCAGGTGCAGTGGTGAGCTGAGTGTAACTTTTTCCTTCCAGGAGAGGCAGAAGGGAGGAAGAACATCTAGTCTGTAAGAAGGCGCTAGCTATTCTGTAACACTATAAACCACTGCAGGATTTTAACACATGGCAATGGCAAAGGAGTGGGTGTGTCACGACTACAGATTATTATGCCAAATTCGATCATCTCACTTTTACCTTGTTCTCTCCCCCGTTTTCTGGTAAATCACCATATGCTACAGAAACTGTCATTTTGTTCTTCTGGAAGCTGTTTGTGGTAGGGACTATCTTTCTCTCATGGGCATGCAGAAAGCTTAGCACAGTGGCAGTCAAGTCCCAAAATGAGGCCTCAAAGATGTTACTGCAATATCAGTAATATCAATAATGCTCTTCCATCTTTCGGTCCTTACAGAACATTTTTCAGACATCGAATTAGTCTCCAAACAGTTTGTGTCTGTTATTGCCATACTGTTCATGTATCTTATACCACTTATTTTAGTATCTAATTCATTCTAAAGCTGAGACATCTGAGGGAGAAAGGGGACTAAGGCACAACACCATGCATATCCAGAAAACTCTGTATCCATGCAGACACTGAGCACAGGTCTGCATGTCCAGCTGGCTGGGAGGACTCCTGAGAAGGTCTGCAGTACCTTGTTATTGAACTGCCCCAGCCAAGCAACCCAGGCTGTCCCTGCTTTTGGCAGTTCTGTGCACTGTATCCTAGACGTCAGAGAGCAGCCCTCAGAGATTCCTCTAAATGCTGGCAGCAAACGGCAGCAAACAGCAGAAACAGGGAGACATTGTGATTCCAGGACCAAGGCTGGGTGGTGTGCTCATCTGTGCTACTTGAAACCCTCTCTATGGCCTCAGAATAGTATGAGAGTGTAATTTTCTTCATGGCAAGGATAACTCTTTCCAAAACGAGCAAAAAGAACAATTCAGCCCTCGATCTCTGCTAATATGAACAATGAGGTTACTACAGTACGCTACGGCTTCTGAGGACTCTGGCACACTGAAAACAGGATAAGATGCTGCTACATCAGCTGACTCCTCAACCAGTCATTCATTCTGACAGAGTCTACAAGAACAGCTGAGCTTGCCTTAGCACATACTACTTTTATTTCCTGTAGGGATAAAGTAAGGATGTAAGCCCCTCACCAGAGCCAGTAGGATAAACATAAGGTCTCACTTTGTGCTAAGATGAGTAACAGATCAGAAATAAGGTTTTTCAGGGCACAGTGTCTCTGGTTTGCTCAGCACCATGATTGTCAAGTCAGATACCAATGGCAGTGGCATATTCCATACTCTAAGTGCCCACATATTATGGTATCAGCCCCAGCTGAAAACAATTTTGCCTCAATCTACAAAAGGAAAAAAAAAAGGAGGAAGTAAATGGCAGAGAATAAAACAGCTCACCACAAGAAAACACACCTGTGTTAATACTACTTAACAGCTAAACAAAGGGTCAGTGATGAAGTGGAAAGTCAGCACAGGTACTAAACAAACCTGCTCTCTAAACAAAAGGTTTCATCCAAAACAAAACTACATTAATGTTGATGTTCTTGAGGTCTTTGATTACTACTGAACACTAGTCATGCAACAACCTGTCTCGCATGAAAGTGAATCTGTTTCACTTTTTAAAGCTAACAAGCAACTTTATGTGACACAAGCCACACACTCCAGGAACCCAAACTGCAAGGAATGACAGTCCATTGCATACTGTTTTCTAAAGCATATATGAATCAGGCAAAGTGTAAATTCAGTGCTCACAGTAATATTGCTCATAAATGCTATCTCCAGTCTCACCCAGTAATGCTTAACTTGCTTTTTCATCCAGTAGCTGAACATGCACACCTGCCTCTGAAAGACTGGTACATACTAAAAAGCTAGCAACTGCACTGAATGAAAACTATTGGTGCCTCACTTGGTACCATGACCAACTAGTGTGAACCATCTGTACAACTGCCCAGACTAACCCACTGCACATATGGAAAGCAGTTAAAGGTAATATAGAAGTCACATTAACAAACTGAAAACATGTGGCATTCAGGATATAGAAACACCACAACTGCTGGCCAACTGAAATGCCCTGAAAGCTTTCTTTCTACAACTACTTAAAAGCCCAACAAAGGCCACAGTTGGAAACGTGCCATTCCCAACTCAATATGTTTAATGAGAGTTTGGTAATGAACACTCATGCTGCCTAGGGGCATCGGAACAAAATAACCAAACTAGAGGTTTTCAATCCTCCTTGTAGAAGAGTAAGCATAACAAAGTTGTTACAAGAAGAGGAGACTATTCTAACAGGTAAGATATGCCAGAACAAGAAAACAGAGGTGATGGTATATGGGCTGTAGGAGGAGCTACAGAATAGAGAAGATGTAGCATGGCTATCTGTAATCATCAGTTCACAGCATTTCTTAGCTTTTACACACTATATGTTTGTGCAGAAAGGATACAAAAAGTAGTAGTTGTTTCTTGTACTTTGCACAAGTATGAATTGATGATGTCTGTGGTCAGGCTACAAACCAATACGTTGCATTTTAAATACAACCAGGACAGGTATGACCACTTTGGATTTTACCTTGAGCTGCCCTTCCAACCTTGATGAGCCACTTTGATCACTCTTGAAGTTTTCCTTCTCCTATGTAGTAACATCTTCATGATGAAATCTGACAGGCTGCCTGAGAAACAAAAGCAAAAGAGCAGCTTCTGTCAGAGCAGGAGAGTGGCTGCTGCCTGCACAAGGCCTGCTTCCCATGTCTCAGGGAAAGCCCATCCCCAGAGCAGTTAATTTATACCACTGAGAGAGGCATATTGGTGTCGTGGGCAGAAAAGGTTACTGATGGGGGGGGGGATTTGCAGTCGATTTAATTTCTGGCAGTTCTAATTACCAACTCTGGTATTGAAAGAAGAAAACAAACATCTCAGGAAAGCAGTTCTCACTGCTCCAAACCTCTCTTCCCCCTCTCTGTTCCCCCACACCTCACACTCCACATCTCATCCCTTCAGAGTCACACCTCCTGGCCATACTCAGACTGCCACCCCACAGCTGCTCTTTCCTCAGGGATCCACAGAAGGATTTGGCTTTTCTTCCACCTCCTCTACCTCCCTCCTCTGGCCTCGTAGTTCCCTTCATTTGGTGCACACCACTCTATCTCACATGCACCTTCACAGAGGTGCCACAACCTGCCCTGCCTGAGTTGAAGGCCCCACATATGCCCCTGAAGGACTGACCCACAGTGGGGCTGGCCAGAACCAGCTGCAGCTGGAAGTGCCTGCGATTGGCTGTAATCAGCTGTGCCTGGGTGGAACTGGCTGGAATCATCCCCAAATGAGCACACAGCTCCTGCCGTCCTCATCCCCTGCAGCCATCTGCAGTGCATGATGGATTTTAGGAGCAGCCCAGTGGGCCACTGGTCACTTCAGTGTTGACTGATACATACATTTTCCATCTATTAGATGTACGTATTGGTTTTCAGGGGAAAAAACATTTATTGCTTTTAGCACAATTTGGAGTTTAAATAAAAACAAATGTATCTATATTGACTATAGTTATTATGCTTGGTTTCATACAGCGTAAGTGGTTCAAATAAAAATAGATTGGTTGGAGTGAATGTGCATCAGTTCCAATAATAACACAGGCAGCTTCAAGAAGCATATAAGTTTCATTTAATGTGTGCTGGGCTTACAAAGAAGGGAGAAACATTGGTTTAGAGCAGCTTTTAGTCTACATTTTCTGTCTAAATGCTTCTGCATTTACCAGATTTTTGAAACAGAATGAGAGTCCATAAATAAGTGGAGAGAGAGGTTTATTAGGAGGCCCGAAGGGGGTTTGCAAAGGGAGAAAGTGATCTACAATAAAATATGACCCTAAGGTAAAAATTCCCAACTCTATTACCCCTCCACTGCAAGTCCCTTACACAAGGTATTATCTCCCCATGGGAAGGCTGTGCTTCCTAGAATCATAGAGTCACAGAATGACTTAGGTAGGAGGGGAACTTAAAGATCATCTGGATATCTCAGATCACTCCTTCATTTCACATGGACTTTAACATCTCTTCCAGGAGGATCTACTCTATGATCTTCCCAGGCACAGACGTGAGGCTCACCAGCCTGTAGTTTCCCAGGTCTTTCTTTCTCCCTTTCTTAAAAATGGGAGTGATGTTTCCTTTCTTCCAGTCACCAGGAACTTAATCTGACAGCCACAATTTTTCAAATATGATAGAGAGCAGCTTGGCAACCACATCAGCCAGCTCCCTCAGGACCCTGGGATGCACATCATTGGGCCCCATAGATTTAATATACATTCAGCCTCATGAGGTGGTCTCGGACTTGTCCTGTTCCTACAGTGGGAGGGATTTTGCTCCCCCAAACCCTGCTTAGAAATTCAGGGACATGAGAGGCATGGGAAACCCAACTGCCGGTGAAGACCAAGGTAAAGAACTTCTTAAGTATCTCAAACTTCTCCATGTCTGAGGAAGCCAGTTATCCTCATTAGTTGGAGAGTTTACTCTTCCTCACCTGTCTCTTCCACCCAATGTATCTAAAGAATACATTCTTGTTATTTTTCACATCCCTTGCCAAGCTCAGTTCCATCTCCTTTCCTGACCCCATCTCTGCATGTCCAGACAGCATTCCTATATTCTTCCCAGGCCACACATCCCTGCCTTCACTGCCTGTACATTTTGTTCTTATCTCTCAGTTTGACCCCTGCTTTAGTGAATGCAGCAGCTGCTGTGGTCCTAATGGTTCCAGTGCATATAAATGGAAAAGGAGAAGACATCTCTGAGAGATATCAGACTTTCTGTAGCAAATGTCCAGGAAACAATCTCAGAGGTAGGGATTCATTTCCAGGAATGGATGCTGATAGTTGAAGGGATAATTTCAATCTTGCATCTCTCTTGCCCAAGAATATGGATAAGAGAAAAAAGTTGTGAATGTAGCTGTAGAGCAGATATTGAAAGCGATTCTTTCAAATCTACTTGAACTCACAACGAACTCTTAAAGCCACAGATTTACACCCCAGTCTGCAGTCAGGACAGAGATCTTCTGTGGTCTTACCCTGGGTAGTACAGGAAGCATATCTAGGGGCAAGATGGTATTTTGTAGGGACCATAGGAAATGGTCCATATTTCATGCTCTTCAAGTCTATGTGTTACATTAATTTCCCTGTTCATTCCTCTGATTTCTTGTATGTCCAGTAGAAAGGAAGACACTGCATGTATGTTGGAACACACTGCTTCACCCATAGGTTAGCACAGGGACCTACCTAACTACACCTGCCAGCAATGAAAAGGGATTTGTCATGGTATTAGAAAAGTACCAAAGGAGAATGCCTTTAGAATAGATCTGTAAGGTAAGGGGTGGTATTCCATCTCCCACCAAAAGCCTCTGGAAATTCCCAGCTCCAGGGCCATCTGTCCCCCAAGGGACCATCTGTTCCTGGTGAGCAACACTACAGGAAGGTGTGTTTACTAAGACAAGCAGATTTAAGCTTGGCAAGGTCTGTGAGTAAGCAATAGGAGGCCTTTAAATGCGGACTTTCTATTTGCAGTATGTGAAGTGTGCATATGTGTGTTTCCTTCAACCACCCATATACCACAGGGGAAAGAATTAAAAAGAGGACTCAAAATAGAATAAATCGTGTGACTCACAGCCCTGCCCCTGAGTTACTTACTCACCAGAAATCCCAGGCAAAGCAGTGTTAGGTGCTACACAGACCCCACACTCATATCAGCAAGAGACCATGAAGAAAAATCTACCCTATGTGCATAAAACAATGCACTGTGTGCTAAAGACACCTCACCCAACAGTGCTCTTACCTCCAAATAGTCCAGCAGTGCACTACGGAGGTTTGGTTCTGCTGGCTACGCCAGATCTCTGGTAAGAAACGGCTGAGAGGACCAGCTCCCTCTGGTGAGCGAAGTACAGTCCTGGCTGCCTTCAAGAATTAAGGCATGACATAAATACAGCAATATTAACACTACTGTCCTCAGCCACATTTCTGTTTCCCTGAGATTTTCAATGGTCATTCTTCACTTTCACTCTTTAAAGGTGTTGTGCTGTTTGATAGCTGCCATGGTCCCCCTACAGAAGTTCACGCTTTAGGGATCACTGAATCAGGTTTTTGTCTAAAGAGAAAAAAAGGTCCTTGAGAATTGCCAGTTTTTGCCCGGGTAATACCCCTTTCCCTGTCAGACAAACAGCAATCAGCTGAAAATTTTCTCTGCAAATACATTTCTGATAAAAATATTGTGACAAGTTTCTTGACGTTTTTTTCAAGATTGTCCACCATATGAAAATATTTTGGCCTCTATTAAGAGTACTTAAAATAGCAAAAGAAAAAGAAAAAACAAAAGCAAGAATGAAGAAAAATGAGGATTTTCATTGCCAAAACCCAAAAGCCTTGAGGACTTTAAGAAAATATAAGTAAAAATCTTGTCTTGGAAAAAGCTCATTTCATGGTTGGCTCCAGCCATTCCCTTTTGCACCATGTTGGCCACGTGGAATGAGTGATACAAATAGCAAACAGGTTTTCTGTGTGTACTCATGTCTCTCTCTAGTGGAAAGCCCTCATCACTGCACAAGTACAGATAACACGTGGGATCTTCAGATCACTCAGGGGAGACCTGCTCCCCAGGGACTCATCTGTCTCAAGGGCTGATGCTGCTGCATGCCTGGGGCAGAGCTCTCCTTCCTTGCACAGGAAACTACTCATTTTGCCCCTTGCTCCAAGTCAGGACTATGCCATGGCATAACATAACCACAGTATTTTGGAGGGAGGGAGACTTTGGTGTCATACCCAGAGCCAAATCAGTACTCAAAAATTGTTGACATTTAGGGATTTGAGCCAGATCCACTTGCACTGTGAAGAAGAACAATAATTAAGAAATCTTCAAATGCCCGCTTAAATGAATTTCCAGGTAGGAGCTACCCCAAAGAAGGAGTGAGACTTCATCCCAGTTCCCACAGCTGGACACCCATCACCTGCCTGCCCACTCTGCTGACACTTCCTCACCCCTAGGACAGAGAGGCAACACACCTGGCACAGCCTGCTGGCCTGGGTCCCTGCTCATGTCCCCAAGCAGCCACCCTGCTTTAGGCTCAGCTGCAGCAGTTCAGATGTGGGAGGCACTTGTTCTCTGTCCCTTGTTGCACTGGGACCCACTGTGGCCAGCACCGCTGCAAAGCCTCCAGGACAAGCTGCATAGGACCCACAAACAGTGTTGTGCAGCACGATGCTTAGTGCCAAGCAGAGGCAGCCTGTTGAGCAGATGCTGTGCTTGCACATGGCTGGGTTTTCCTCTCTGAGGTGACAAATAAGCACCATCATACTGCTGGAGGTGGGAGCAGAGCTGTGCAGGGAGGGCAGCTGACACTTCAGCCTCTCCCCCTGCAGCACCAGGGAGCCAGGGTCTCCTGCTCACTAGGGAGATGCTCGCTGCTTTGCTGGTCCCAGCTCAAAAGTGTTGTCCTCCATTCACAAAGGAACAGGGAGCTTTGTGCTGCATTTGCCCAGGATGAGCTGGGGAGCAGTATTTTAATGTGGAGGCTAAAGAGTCACCAGAAGACATTCAGGGGCCCTGTGAGCAGCCTGATCATAGGCAATCCAGTGCCCAGAGAGTTCCTTGATGGAAGCACCAGGATCCATCTCTGCACTTTGCTGGGCCTGAGAGCATCGCCCAGAAACACTGGTCAACCATGCGGCAGCTGGAGGGTTCAGGAGACTGCAGGAAGCTGCAAGGGTCTACCCCACAGCCAGGGTGCACAGCTTGCGCTGGCACCTAAGAGCCAGGTTTCCTCAGGAGCACCGAGTCACCCACAGTTTCCTTGCTGCCACGCTGTGTCAACAAGCTCTGGCCTCAAGGCCGGAATTAGAGGCTTCCCACTGAGCTGCTCAGCTCCTGCAGCATTGCCTCTGTTTCAAAGAGTGGAAACCAAGAGTCACTGAAAGCAGAAAGCCTTCACTCCAACTGTGAGATGCCTCATGGCAGGCCCGATGGACTGGGTGGGCAGAGCTGTTTGACCTGCAGGTGAGCCACTCCTGGATTACCACTAATGAGGCACTCCAAATAACTGGGCAGTTTTGAAAAATCCAAATGATGTGGCTGAGGTGGCAGAGTACGAGCAAGGCACGGCCTTGCAGGCAGTCTTCAGGGAATTCGCCTGGTATAACCACCACACCTTCCCCTCCTGTGAGCCAACATTTGACTGGAGATCTTACCATACTCACAGGAACCTGATTTAATATATTGACATTTATTCCATGTTAGAGATCAGTATTAGGTTTCTAAATAGTTGTATGTATTTAAGTATTACGTATTTAAGTGTTCTAAGTATTTAAGACATGTTAGGAAGAAGACAGGGAGTGCAAATAAGTACAGAGAGCATGAATGCCCTTCAGTTAAGCTGCATGTATGGTGCCCTCTCTGCTTAGACTAAGCAAGCCTGAAGATTGTGATATACTTTACATGGGAGAGATGACTTTACACAGCATGAGCTTTGCATTGAAGACTAACAGGCATAAAGATATTTACTTGTTTCATTTGGAATACAAAGTCAAGGGGCTACTCAAGAAAAGATAAAAAAATTTCAGAGGTCTTGAAACTCCCCCTGGCTTGTCTGTCAGAAATTGGCAGAAACCTGAAGTTGTACCTCTCATTACCTGCTTTGTAATATTCCTCTAACACAGGATGACAGCAGTGACTGGCACGGCAAGTGCCTCCCTTGCTTGAATGCAGTATTTGCTGCTTACTAATAAACTAATTGATTGAGCTTAGCTGTTGAAAGCTGAGTTTTGTCCGCTCTGAATTCTGCACATACTAATGCCTATCAGCTAGAAGTCAAAAAACAAAGGCATTTTCTCTCTCTCTTTTCTTCCCAGCCAGAACAATTTTTAAGTGATGGGTTTAAAGGTTCACACCACCTTTTGTTTCCTAAACAATCTTTTCCTCACATTCTTTCAGTCACACTTCATCTCCAGCAGGATCTAAGTAGCAGCTATCGAGCCAGACTCTAAATCTCATCTAGCCCTGCCTTTCCCTGTGGCCACAGAGGGAAATCTGTAGTGCCAGCCACTCTGCCGCTTCCCATTGTAACACAATATTATTTCATCGTAACCTGTCCAGTGAGCAAATTGCCTCTTTGGTCCCCTCGCCATCTCTGTGCAAGGGCTGGGCTATTGATTGTAACACTGTGCTGGTGTGTGCGGGGCAATTCCAGGAGAATAGGATCGATGAGAGTGTAATTGCTACCTCGCCGGCAGCGGCTGAGGGAAAGGGGGGCCAGAGCATAGCTCAGCGGTAGAAAAAGCTGACGCTGCTTCTGGAGTGTCTTCCCCCTCATGTCCCACTGCAGGGCCAGGGATACAGCTACACTGCCTCCTGGGGAACAGGCTGAGTGGCTGAGTGTCCCCAGGCAGCAGTTTTGCTTATAGGGAAGCTGCTTACAGGGAAGCTGAGAGCTGCAGGCCAGGTATTCCTCCAAGGTGTGTGTGCACTGTAATCACAGAAAATCGGTTTGGAAGGGAGACTTTGAGGATTATGCAATCCATCCTGCTGCTCCAAGGCAAGACCAGCTATACTTACACTATTGCAAGGCTGCAACTCTGGCTCAGGACAGCACACAAAGCTATAAAATGAACCAGAAACCAGAGTTCTCACCTGTAATATAGGAGTATAGGCTTCAAGACTGTAGCATACAGAGTGACCAAAGTCATGGCAATCTATTATGCGTTAGATAGGACCACGGAATAGGCAGTACCTATGTACTAAAGATAAACACAGGAAACTTCATATCTAATGAGTCCATTGGTTCATCTTGCTCATATCTTCCATGTTTGTAAGTACCAGATGCTTCAGAGGAAGTTTCCGTCACCAACAAAGAATAACTACATATCAAGTTGCCTAATTCTCTGATGACTTGGATGGTAAAAAGTCCAAAGTACTAATCAAAACAATGGCAGTGGCTCAATGGGTAGTGCTGGGTGCCTCATTTCTCAACTTTGTGCCTCAGTTTCCCCACTAAGTAAATGGGAGAAACAGTGTATATCTCTAATGTAGAAAAAATCAAATTGGTACTGATCACAAAGGTTCATAGTTGCAGATCTTACTATAAAAATTAACACATGTGACGACAGATTTGTTCAGAAAGGCCTGAGATGAGACAGCATCCAAAAAAGGAGCTCATTTTATCCTGGGTATGGTTGTATTACAACATACCAGAATGAAATTCTGCTCAAGAAGTGAATGGCCTTTGGAAAAGGCAGTTTTTCCTTGAATAGTAGATATCATGAGCTAATTAAATGCAAGCGTTGGCCGGGTTTTAAACAAACTTGGACTCTACCAACATGAGAAGATTTATTTGGGTCATATTCGTGAAGCACCATAAAGATGAGAAGTCCTAAACATCATCCTTTTTCATATGATGCCTGTTTCATTGACTTTAATTTCAAAGGCTCCTGAGAAGCAGGCTTGCAAGCAGTGGTTCCTGCATTTGGCACCATTGCAACCTCTACTGAGCTTTCCAAACACAGATGCAAACTCAGACCTGCCAAGCATGTCAAACTTTGAAGAAACTTGACTACAACCAAACTTGAGCACATTCCCTACTTCAGAGACACCAGCTGTGCCAACCACAACTCTGATAGCTTCTCCTCACAACATTTTTCCATCCTTTGGTTTGGGTATTACTACAGCTCATGGAGAAACTTTGCTCCCATTGTGTCCGTATTTGTTGGTGACTCTCCGTCACTGACACAGACTGCTGTTTGCACTTTTAGCTTTACAGACTTGTCCAGGGAGTAAATGCTGGTGATTTATTGCCTGAACACCTACTGACAGCTGAGTACTCTCATGCACTGACACAGCCAGGGACAGAGTATTTTATCTCACCTTCAATAAATTAACCAAACCTCCAGTACAGGCTCACACCAGTGATGCTCAGACAGGAGGAATGTGTTGGTAGAACAGGACACTGAGGTTCAAGCGGGACTATGGAAACAACTTCGCTCTGTGTACTCCTGCAGTAAGGACTGACTAGGGCTATAGGATGGACTCAAAGGCATCCTGCAGATCAGGTAAGCTGGGACCAAAACTAGCACTGGATTCAAACTTCTTCAGAGTAGAGTGTTAGAAGTGGGGATCCAAGCTAGGTTTTCATTGGCACTTTACAGTCATCAGATTTTTGCCTGCAAACCCCAAGGCTGGAAATCCCTTCCTCAGGTCTGTGTAAACGGCTGCTGTTTTCAGTGCCTCAGTGGAATGGTAATTGAACTTTGCCTCAGAGATACTAATAAGTGCAGAGGAGCTTCCACTGGAAGCAGGGCTCTGCAGGAATCAAAGACTACTTTCAAAAGTCAGGTACACTAGACTGAACTACACCCCATTTCTTCTCTGTTTTTATTCCATTCCAATGTCACAAGTCACTTTCTGCCAATTTGATGAAGCAAAATCATGGCATTAATGGCACAAGGCCTAGAATGAGGCTAGGGCATTATAGCAGCTCTCAAATCCATGCGGAAAACCAAAATTCAACAGTGACTTCATGCCAGCAATGAGCCTGAGGCGATGGCCCAGTCTGCTTCCAGTGTACTTTACTGCTTTTCTCATGATACTATGAACCATGGCTTGCCTGGCCCCAAGAGTTCTCCTTCCTCTTGCAGGCCTTGTGGACTTTGTGTCCTGCATGAGGGATGAATTACACAGAAAAGCCCCAGCTTCCGAGCTTCAAGTATTGCAAGAGCCAATGTTTGCTCTAAGTGCTGCCTTTGTCACCCTGGCAGGGACTGCAGAGGAAAGAGCCAACATACCAGTGATATCTCCAGCTCCATCTGGAGAAGGTAGCACCAGAAGTCCCGCCCCATAAAGCTAGGCTTGGCAGGAGGGCAGGGAAGCAGCATTGGGCTCCAACCACTGGCAGCAAGACACAGATGAGGCTGAACAAAAAAGGTCAGATTGAAACAGAAGCAGTAGGCTGAAGGAAAGCACCTAAACTCAGATCTTGGACACTCAGTTTTTTCTACTCTAATATGCAGAAGAAAATGGAACCCAGCCAAAGCTTAGCTCTGCTGTTGCCCTGCTGGGACACCTGCCTGTAGTACAGCTCAGTCCACACACACTGAAAAAGAAAGACAGAAATGGTACACATGTTCTTACATGAGGTTTAGACATCTTTTTTCTCTTCTCTTGTCTTATCACATCATTCTAGGTACTGGCACAATACATGTCTTTATGTTGAGTTAGTGTAGAGTTGCAAAGTCATAGTTGATAAAAAAGATTTGCTAACTCCCCATTTTCCCCAAACTTCACCTAAGCCCTGCACAGATAGCAGGAGGGAGGGAGGAGGCAGATATGTCACTTCATGTTTTGATCAAAGATTTAACTTTGTTATTGATTCATCCAAGCCCATTTACCTCCCTCCCACACCCAAATTCTTCCCAGCATCACTGACTCTGTCTCTGGTACTTAAACATCAAGCCGAAGAATTTCCTCCTCAGAACCGCTTGCTGTGAGAAAGCAAAGGCAATGTATCTTTCTGAGAAACTCAGTGCCTTCCATCACACACTGGCCTCCTGCCTTCAGGCTCAGCTTGCAGCAGGGAACAACTTTGTCATCACTTGTAATCGAAGGGCTTTAATGTGGACATCACTGAGGGAGAATAAACACAATGCACAGCACTATTTTGCAGTTACTTCTCTGATATTCCCAATAGTATGTACCATTTATGTGGTGCTTTTTCTCCTAAGACATCAAGGCAGGAGTCTTGCTGTCAATTTGATCACAAAAAGGGCTTCTGAAACAAAATACAGAGGAAGATGCCCATGGGGAAATGATTCTCTAGGCTGGAGGGGACTCTATGCTTCACCCATACAGGAGGCAACAAAGCTGCTTTGGCCTCTGAGCAAATCCAAGCATAAATCCTCATGAAGATTTGGCAATGATCTCATACTCTATATCACATCACGTTTAGAGAAAAAATCCAGATCGATTGCTATTCACATATTAGGGAAACAGACAGCAGCTGCAGTGTCGCCCACTTATTCTGAATTAGCAACGACTGTACTGCAATTCAGCCTTTGAGCTTTTCTAAAACACAAGCAGAGAGAGACCATCATAATGTCTGTCATAATGACTGGGTGTGAGGAACAGGGAGCCGAAAATTATTTCTCCTAAACTCCTTTCTTAGAAGAGGACATGTGTTCAGATTTGGCTGGTTTGTCTGAAACTGTGCCTGTGTTCGTCTCTGCTGCATACCCAGTTGCAGCATATCATTATGCTGATTGCCATTTGACTATCACATCAGAGAAGTAAAAATCACACCACAACCTTAAACCTGCCTTCTACTGCTACATTATTTAATAATTTAATAACAATTATCAAATGGAAATTACAATTATACCAAGCAGGAGCCTGGATAAGAATGCCAATTTGACTACACACTCAGAATATCTCTGCTTTTCAGAAACACAAAGAAGTGTCTGCTGTAGATTAATATTATGGACCAAATCCCAACCCAGTATAAACTGGCAACACCATTTGCTGCACCAGTTCAGATGTACTGCTGAAGATAGAGTCCAGTGACATTCAAATAACCAGATCAGCAAACTCATCCACAGCACTTAGCAGAGCCATACACAGGTATATTTTACATATATACCTGCTCATCATGGGTTGTGTATTTACAGGGCAAACTCAGTGTGAGAAGAGTGAAGAGTGTGCACTGTGATGCATCCAATCCTTTAATGTGAACAACAGAGGTGATGCCACTGTTGTATTGAAATTGGAGATGAAGGCACGAGTGTGCAGATATGGCTGAGTATCATGACAGCTGTGCTAATAATGAAAGATTCGTGCAGTGCAGGATGTACAAGAATCTGTAATTTTCTTGCACTGAGAAAATACTTTCTGCATCCTCAGCTCTAGTCTATTGGTGTCTGAGGGCAGGGGAGCTTATGTATGCCTGTTTATGATATCCTTCCCTGCAGACTTCAGCTGGACGTAGTATGAAGTTTGATATGTGACTGTAATTCTATGGGATACAGCAGCAGTTTTAGTGGATGCAAAATCAGACAAAAAGAGTGCCTTGGTCCTCCACATTCTGGACTGAACACCATCAGCAGCCTAGCCTCACAAGAGAGCTACAAACACTGTAGGAGATAGCCTTTCTCTTATGCTGCTAGACACACCAAACAGGAGCAGTCCAAGTCTGCATCACCAATGCACACCCTTGCTCCAGCTCTTAGCTGGCTCCTGCCCCCCCTTCCCATCTCACACAAGCAATCCAACACCTACAAATACCTGCAAAGGTAAAACCACTTCTTGTGGTGTCTGTACAGCTTTGCCTCTATATCTAATTAACAATGCAAAGCTGCACCCAGAGCAGAGTCTGCATTTAGACCTAATGCACCAAAAAAAGTGGCCTATTTTCTAATGCTCTTATTAGCATTGAATACCTTCCCTCCTTACACAGATGCATCGCTAGGAAAGCAGAAGACAAGGGCTCTCTCCTTTGCGCATAATCAGGCAGGGCAAGCTATCTGACCCACGCGTGCCTCCACCTCCCCCCGTTCCACTTAGTGCTTTCGTCACGCCGAGCTCCTGCGCTGTGGTTTCCAGGCGAATTTCCACTCGGTGCTCAGAGAGCTGAAACCTTTAGATTAATCCCAGATCTGTCAGCCTCCATCATTTTCAAGCAGGGCTATGAGCTCCAGGGCACTCAGTTACTTTCTCTACCACTGAGGAGCCTTAAGCCTCTTGCTCTCACTCTCCTGGAGAGTGGACAGCTCCATTCCTCTCCCCCTCCATCCTGAGATGACCCTGAATCTGTGGACAGTCTCACTGCAACAGATTCTCCCTGAATCAAGTGATTTAATTTGTTTCCTCTTCTTCAGTGAATTTTGACTTGATCTGTGAAGCTGGAGACAAGCAAGAGCCAAACGCTGCAAGCACGCCCCTTGTTTCCTCACCCATGGCTGCCCCAGCCTTTGAGCTGCAACCACCCTCAGTGGCACCATGTTCCTGCTTGTTTGTTGCAGGTGTTGAAACAAGCCTAAAAACCCCACATGGAAACTCTGCAGTGATTTCCCTGACAGCTCACCACTCCTGGAAGGGTCAGGTAGGTTGAGTTTTTGCCCAGATCCAGCTTAGGTTAGACCAAACCTGATTTGTCTGTTGGTGACTGACATGTCATGGAAATTTCTATCTCCTGCCCAGCAGGCTATCATTGCCAGTTACTTACCCCATGCCCCTCCCCCATCTAAAACAGTGCTCAACAATCTTTCATTCAGGAAATTTGCATCCTTCTCTTTTGCTTCTCTCTGCCTATTTTGTTTTGCTCTACTATGGGCAACAGCAGTGGCAATTGACCTGAGGCTGCAGGTCAGTGCCTCAACTGAGTGCCTGGTGCCTAGAACGATACCATGTGGTCCCCAAGCTCTTCATGCCCATGAATCATGTGTGGAGCCACACATGGAGGAGAATATCTCCACCAATAATGCTGCATAGCTAATCCAGCACCCACAGAACTCTTGTAAGTGGCTGGCATGGCCATCTGGAGCAAGCAGAAAAGAGAGAGGATTTGTAAAATTATTTACTAATCACTAAACTGTGGGCTCTGTGTTGTACAAAGCACAGGGCAAGAACTGATCTCTGCCCCACTGACCTATAATCCACCATGGTATTTCTTTCCAGACTGCCCCAGTCTATAGAAGGAGGATACATTGACCAGTCTGAGACTGGCTTTGCTGACTTCCTCTCTTCCACTGGAACACAGTATGGGTATGGAAGCACCCTATGAGAGGTTACAGAGAGGACCCTACGGAGGTCACTGCTGCTGGAGGGGTGTCAAGTCACATGGCAGCAGCTGGCTGAGCAAAACCATCCTGGTCCTGCCTGTTCCTTGTTTGATGTGGCCTTCCACCACGGTAGTAGCCTGGAGTCTGATGTGAGCAGCTGGCTCCTGCAGAGATGCGCACCCCTGCACAAGCTGCTCAAAACCATCACAGTCCCAAGGGCCAAGGCCTCTCAGCCCAGTGCCAATGACAGGGAAGAGGTAAGCAAAGAGAAAACATGATGCCAAAGCCCACTGAGGAGGCACAAAATGAATTAGAAATAAAACACATTGGGAGTTTCTCAGGAAGGTCCTTCCTGAGAAAATCTTTGCAGGTGCTAAGAAAGCCAGATTACGTGAGCAGAGCGTCATCAGTAACTACTGCTCAGGACTCTGGGACTTTTCTGAACTGCTCTCCTTCACAGAGGTGCTCTGGGATGGACCAGAGGCACCTGGGAGAAGCCCGTGTTCTGGGTACCAGGCCATGCCCCGTAATGCAGCACCACCAGAAGTCAGAGCAATCCCAAAGGCCTCCATAGGGACTGCCTGAAGGTCCAAGTATAACTCAAAAAGCAAACCCCCTTGCACTCCACCAGGGATGCTGAGTACACTGTTAGCTGTGATCCAGGCCAAACAGGTGATTGCCTCACACACACAGAGGAGGTCTCCAGCCCACAGACCCCACAAGCCAGCCACACACATAGCCCCAGGCTGCAGCCCTGCCCTCCATGCCCCAGTGAGCAGGGACACGAAAGCTCCTTGAGGTGCCAGGTTCGCTGCTTAAGCAATTATCCTTCTTGTGTGTGGAAAGGGGAGATACTCTGGCACTGGGCACTGTGAAAACAGTTTAACCCTTCTGCTTGTAACAAATAAATCCCATTATTCCAGCTCCCTGGCTAGTGCTCCCTCCAGCCTGCATTCTCTGAATCCCTTTCGAGAGCAGCTGAATCAATGTTTGACTTGTACAAACTGCCGCCTGACTGCAATTTGGAAGGGATTCAGATGGGGATTACGGCAAGGCAGTGGATAAAAATCTATTACATGGCAGTATTTATTCTAGATCTCGGTGGCACTCACTGTGAACTTTGGCAGCATCTTCTGTTCCTTATGCACTGGCACATGTGCAGGACATTGAAAAGAATCACTCTGGGGAGAGCGTGGAGCAGAGCAGTGGGGGGAAGCAGCCAGGATCAGGACTAAGTACACATATCCAAGCCAGACTGACCTGGCCCTGCAGTGCTTCCTCCCAGGGGTGGGAACTTCTTTGGTTGAGGAGAATTCACTGTTGGTAAAATTGCATTGTTTTGATAGCCTGGAGGACCTGAGACAGCCCTGTTTTACCAACGAGAGATAGTTCTGGCTCAGCACAGTTGCATCTGAGATCTAAATGCAATCCTGCCTTTCCGTTCTATCATAGAAAAGATCCAAGCCCCCATTCAGCACTAGAATATCTCCAGGGATCAGGGAGGCTACCAGCCAGGTCTGGGACCACAGCAGCGCCTTTGCAGTGAATCCCCCACTGCAGACTTGTCATGAGGGGAGCAGTGCGGGCCCCTGAGAACACCAGTGCAGGCACCTGGGAACAGGACTACAGAGGACCCCCTCATTGCCCCAGGGCCCATTGCCCCAGGGCCCATTGCCCATTGCCACCACTGCTGTCAGCCTGGCCCAGCTGGCTGGGTGCCAACTCCCGGGATGTACATGCAGCTCACAGACCTCAGCCTCTCACCGTGCACACACACAACCTCCGCTGGCATGAGGGAGGGAGCGCGGGGAGCACCAGGGCAGCGCTGCGAGATGTGGTTGACTTAACAGGCTGTGACAAGGCTGTCCAGCAGCAAGGAGCAGCAGAAAAGCCACTGCTCTTGAAAAAGAAACAGAGAGGAGGGGTCCGAGGAGGCTGGATTACCCAACCCTGGCTTAAGCTTTTCTTGCGTCCAAGTACCAGATTTTCACCTGCCATACATACACCATGTATCAATGGAAACAGAGCTCTCTATGCCACTGCTGCATAGTTTTCTCTGCAGGTGATAGCAGTAAGAGCAAAATGAGCACTGGTGGAGGCCTCCTTGCCTTGCTGCCACCAGTAAGGCAGCACAGCGCAGCACACGCAGCCACCCCACTCCCCTGGCAGCATGCATTTCTGGGCTGAGTAGCAAATGGGCTGGAGAGGGGCTGGGGGAGTCTGTGCCAGCTCAGGGGGCTCAGTGAGGAGGGCCTTGCCCTGAGCACAGTTGCAGAGTGCAGGACCCAGGGGAGCCATGTCCTCAGCGTTGAACAACTCCCTCTGGGCACCACTCATACAGCTGGGCCTGTGCTGGCATCAGTGAAGGAAGCTCCCCTGCAAGGTGCTTGCACAAATACAGAGCAGTGGCATTTGCTAGTGGTGAGGACCACAAACCTCTTCTTGCTCAGCCATTCCCCAAGCCCTGTCTTGGGCTCTCCTGTATGACCACACAGGCAACTGCCTGCATGGGTGGGCTTCACATCAGCTGACAGTGCTGGGTCTGGGTGCTGGGGCATTTTCTTGGCTAAACCATTTGAACTTTTAGTTTGAATGTTATCTGTAAACCAGAGGTGAACCTGTCCTGTAAAAACTGTCAGAAACTTGGTGTATGGTTTTTACTATGCTTTAAAATCACCATGGAGGAGATAAACAAGATGGGCAAAATATTACTATAAATATAACATTTATCATTATAGCAAATTTTAATATAATTCATGCACCTATCCTATAAAGATGAGCATTACCATACATTATTTCTAAAGTGACCCACATCTCAGCAAAAAGAGCAAAACTTTGAAAAGGAAGCTAGGAAGAGAGAACAACTCACAGATTTCTATTGCAAGACTGATTCATTCCACATGGTCTTCTTTTCCCTCCTCTCTCCCTCTTTCACTACTCAGTTTTGTTACACTCCATTTCACCCTATCATTCTCCCTCCATTGTTGTGAAGCGATTGCTCACCGGGTTTTGTTTTCATGAAGAAGCCAACAGGAGTAACAAGGAGACACAGAGGCAACACCACCATGACAGCAGCATTTGAATCTTATCCTCTAGACACACAGATTGCCCAGCTATGAAACTGGGTCTCTCCACAGTGCTGTGGCCACACAGGTTTCTGAAGGGACCAGGCTGATGTCCCCCTCAAGGAAATCTTCACCTTTGTGCCATGGGAGAGCCTCCATCCTTGTGAGCATAATGTGGTCCATGCCAGTCCCCAGCTGCTCAGGTATACCTGAACAAGCCCAGTAATTCCACCCAACGGGAGTACTTAGACACTACATTATATATTACTGCTAATGAAGTTTCTTTGTTTGTTCTATTGCTTAGGGGAATAAGTTAATGTGTCGGAATGCCCTTTAACAGTATTTGGCTTTGTTTATTAAATATTTATTTTGCAAGATAAATGTGGATAAGGAGCTCCTGTTGGGATTCCTTCTTGGAGGAGTCTCAGAGTCTCTGTATAAAATGTCTGTATGATGCTATGTTTTAGTTCTAGGAGAAAAATAATGTTAATACGACACTGATGCTTATAGTTGCTGCTAAGCAGTGTTGTACAGCGCCAAAGCCATTCCAGTTTCTCAGGCCGTACTAACAATGGGCTGGGAGGGGACAGAATGAGGACAGCTGACTTAAACTGGCCAAAGGGATATTCCATATCGTATGACATCATGCAGAAGGAGAGCTTTGAAGGAGGTGGGAGTTCATCTCTCTCTTCTGTTGCTCAGGGACCTGGCTGGGTATCGATTAGGGGGTGGTGAGCAATTGCTTGTGGATATATTTATGAATGTATATAACAAGTGATATATAAATATATATTGTCCTAACTATTATCCTTTTCCATTTCTCTATCTTAGTAAACAGTTTCATTTCAACCCATGAGTTCTACTTTGTTTTTTTTCCAATTTTCTCCCCCATCTCACTAGGAAGGAGGGAAGCGCACGAATGACTGTGTGGTGCTGAGCTACCTGCTGGCTTAAACCGCAACAATCATCCATCCTTTATATTAATGTAAAAGATAAACAGCTTCATCTTCCTAATTCTCAGTTTATCCCCAACAGCCAAAAAAAAGTTGATCTCACATGCTTATGGGCATTGTGCTTTTCTCTGCCTGAGGACTGATATTCTTCCCTGCTGTCAGTGATGTGAAATTATTTCTTTTTCCCTCACCTAGAATGACCCCTTGCTCCAGGCAACTTGGAATCATGCAAGGCAGGAGGGAGCCAGGCCATAATATGTGGGTGCAAAATGCATGTGGGTGGAAAAAAAAAAGAAGCTCCTGATTCAAGGAACGCAGCTGCAACACATGCTGCTATCTCCTGTTCTGTCAAAATTTCCCCTTCCCCCAGTATACTCTGAGAGAAATCTGCACTGCTCTCAGGGCCACAACTGACATGGTGCCTAGGGGTCCTTAGCATCCAAATGCCAGACTTCACCAAAGTGAAATCTCCAGAAACTGGAGCACACAAAGTTCCATACTGATGCAAGGATGAACTTCTTTACTGTCAGAGAGACAGAGCACTGGATCAAGCTGCCCAGAGAGGTTGTGGAGTCTCCTCTGGAAATGTTCAAGACCCATCTGGACACCTACCTGTGTTAACTGCTGTGGGGAACCTGTTTTAGCAGGGGGTTGGACTCGATCTCTAGAGGTCCCTTCCAACCCCTATAATTCTGTGATTTTGTTCAGGTTTCATAGAGACCGACAGAATCCGTCCTCCTCTTCTCTCCCCATTGTTTCTCTCTCAGCTCCTTGGAGAAGAAAGTCTTCTCAGGTTCCTAAGGGCTGACCTCAAAGTCCTAAAAGCATCCCAACTCAAGTCTTCAGCAACAGGGAGGGCAGGATTCTGGTTCTCCTAGAGTGAAAGTCAGTGCCCCAAATTCTACAGCTCATGAACCATGGGACAGTCTAAGTCCAGGCAAAAAGGGCACAACAGGTAACCAAGGCCAAATGAAAAGGATGCAAGAGGCAACAAACACAGTGACACAGACAGAGCTCAAGATGCTCATGCCACTGGGTAACTCCACTGGATGGTTAGACACTTCCTAGAACTCTAAAAGAGAATCCTCCAGGTTGCCATATCTCTGCTGCTGCTACAGTTTTGGCAGGCAGGTGGGGGCAGGGAGGGAAAGCAAGATTGCACTGGTATAGGAAGCCTTCAGAAGTGGGAAGGAGAGAGTAAGAATTGCATGGATGGAATATAGCTAGTATTACTCTGCTCACCAGTGAGGCTGAGGGCAGCCTATTGCTAAGCCTTTCTTCAGTATCTCAGAGGTGTGAATGAGTGGACAGAGGAAATACAGATAAATGCAACAGGTTAAGCACTTGTGATTAGAAGTGAACACTGCAGGCTTCACAGTGTTTTTACAGGGAAGTCATGACAACTTCCAAACTCCACCCAGGGAGAGTTTGGTGGGTCCGTGCAACCCAAAACTCACAGGAACTGCCCTACAAGAGTGACCTAACTGCCATCCCAATTCTCCCTCTTGGTTCCTAATGCCCGGAGAGGAGGTGGGAACTGGCACTGCTCTTCTGTATATCCATCATATGAATCAGACAAAAAATGCCATCTCCTCTCTGCCCATGCACATGGCTGGGATTTGATTCAGGGCTTTCTGATCAGAGCCCACTGCAGCTATTGCAGAGAGGATCAAGCCCATTGTGTCCTCCCACTGGCAGGGTGACTCCCTTGGCATCTCAGGGCTGGGAGCAGCTGCAAAGAGGAATAGCCCTCTCTTCCTGACATGCATGGGAATAGAGCTGGGAGGGAGTGGTATGGATTCAGCCTCTAGGCACCTGCTGTATCGAACGGGCAGATCATTATCCAGAGAGCTCTATAATTCTGGTTTGCAAATGCTTGCCCACTGGCATTGAGCCTGAGGAGGAGAAGGAGGAGGTTGTTAGTAGCTCTGCATGCCAAAAAGGCACTTTACCATGCATAAGGCCACCAATGCTTCTGTAGACAGAAGACCTTGCAGGCTTAACCCTCTCTGCTGCTCCCCAAGGCAGCTGTTTCTAAGGGGGGGGGAAGAAGAGAAGAGGTAGAGAGGGAACAAGGGGCTGCTGGAAGGAGGGAAGAAGGAGTGATGTAGGGCAGGGAGGAGGACACGATGGCTGGGGAATGGGCATGTGCAGAACATGGAAGTAAGTGGTGAGAGAAGTCCCTGCCTGGGCTGTCATCATGAGAGGGAGAGGACTCCATCCCCAGGGTGCTAAATACAACAAGGCTTCCTGGGGAAGCCTTTTTTCTGTAAGTACATTGCTTACAACTGCAGCAGCTCCCCACAGCTTGTATATTTGTGGGCAAATTTCAGCTAAGTATTTGACATGGCTACATCTCCATCTGCCATTATATTTTTGCAAGTTTCATGAAAACAGGCAAATGGACAGCAGAAAGAAGGCAAGTTTCTATGAAGCAACATGCTGAACTGTGAATTCAGCACTTATCACAGAGCAGAGAATCCCAACAGGGGAATGCTGTTAAGAAAAATGTCACAACAAAGCTCAAATTCCAACTCTGAAAAGTAGATTTTTAGCCAGTCATTGGGAAAAATTGTTCTGGTTTGAGGATACTGGACTTCCAGAAACTATTCCAAGCTAATACTTGCTCTCTCTCCAATCTGAACATGTCAACATCAGAAACATCTGGGGGGAAAAAATGTAAGCTGGAAGGAAGCGAGCCTCTAGAATCTATGGCCAGCTGCTTGTCTCCTTACAACAGAACACCTGCTTTCTACATCACAATCACTCCCAACTTTTAACAGCATAAGGCACAAGAAAACTAGATCTGTTGTGGCTAGCTGATCTATTGTAACAGTAAACACTCATCCCAATTCTGCTGGAACTATTATATGCTCCAATAGCACTTGTGGTTTACAGCATATTTACAATGCTTAAAGACACCTTAAGAAGTAACATGACGGGGATGTAATTTGATGACATTTTGATGAGTCACACTATTTTATCACAAATTTGCATCAGCTCTTATTTTTCTAATTATTTCTAAAAGCTTGCTATGAGTTTTTCAAGAAGCTAGTTAGTGAATCATTGCCCCTGAAAACCTCCAGTTTGAGCCCCTTGATCCTACATAAATACACGGAGGCTTGATTTCAGCATCCTGGCTTCATGTACAAAACCAGACAAAGGATGGGACCCGGAGAAAATCCAAGACAACCCAGAGTGCTCTACACTCCGGTGGTTAGGATTTTTTTTCTCCCCTTTCTCCTGAATTTTCCATCAAGATCTCACCTACTTGCAATGTAGTGCAGTGACAGGTGAGGCTTTACTTGGCAGAGCTGAGAAAATACAAATCTTAACTTTAAGATGGAAGAGTCCCTTCGGTCATGCTAACACTGCCCAGAGTGATGTTGGAATACAGCTGGGAATTAATGGGACAGAACAAAAAGTTTTCCCCAAACCAGAAAGAATATATATTGCTGTTGAATTGCTTCATTTCTTTCCTAAGTACATGAGGCAAAATTCTAATCAATAAGATTTGAAGAAAAAGAAATTGTTAGACTTTCTACGTTAGCAGTTTCTTCACCTATTTGCTAGAAATACCTAAATACACTTATTGGGCAGAGGAGAGATCAGCATTTCAGCATTTTGCCATCCAGCATCACAGCAAAAAGAGAACCACAATCTGAGATTCCTTGGCAGCTGTCTGCAGAAGGTGCAGCATTTCCATGTCTGTGCTACAGATGATGAGGAACCCAGGAAGCAGGCTGGCTTTGGTGCTTGGGATTCACAACCTGATCCCCATTGCTGGGTTAAGATGTAAATTATTTCTTCAGGGAATATGGGACTTTGTTTCTTTCACACACGATCCCTTATGGCATCTGCTAGGTGCCCAGCACCTCATGCAGTGGGCTGGGAGCTGCAGACCTGAGCTGCGAGTCACTTCAGCCAAAGGGGTTTTGGTAACCACAGCCAGCCCTATCTGGTGGCTGCATCTCTGGAGAAAGCTGGTGTGGGACTGTGCTGCCCACATGCATTACGGCATGTGTCCTTGCTCACCTGTGTTACATTTTGGACCCAGACCGAGGAACAAGATTTCAAGGGTCAGCTTTTATGTTCAGCTTCCTGTGTGTGTGACTGATCAAACCACCAAGGCTTCCTGGGACACAGACTTCCCTTCAGTATAAATAATATTAGTAGTATTAGCAAGTAACTACTTCCAAGTATAAAGTGGATTCTATCAGTATACAACAGCTACTATACACGAAGCTGCTGAGAAGTTATTGGTTTAAAGTGCTTATCCATATCTTTTCAATAGGACAGGAATGGGAAGCGAATGTAAAGTTATTCTTATGAAGCAGTTTAAGAGCCAATACGGATTTGCAAGAGTAACTCTGGTTGCAGTGATCTACTTTCGCTTCCCAACAGAGTAACAGGTTTTGGGAAGTAGCAGGTGCCGTCTCTACTCTAGTGAAGCTTTTGACGTTTTGACATCTGACTCACACTACTCAAGAAAAGATTGTCTACATGAACCTAATGTGGGGTAATAACTTTTAGTTAGAAAACCATTTCTTGAAAATGGTTATCATTATTTCATTGCCAGATGAAAGATGTATTGAGCGGATTCTACAGGTGTTTGTTGGTGAGTCCAACACAAGTCAGTCTTTCATTTAATGACTTGGATAATGGAATGAAGAGTACACTTATTAAATCTGCAGATGACATCAAGCTGGGAAGGATTAAATTCACTAGAGGACAGAAATAGAATATGAAACAATCACAGCAAATTGGATAAATGATCTCAGAACACAAGCTGAAATTCAACCTGGACATATTCGTATAATTAAACTTAAGCAGAAATAATCAACTTCATAAATACAGAAAAAGGAACAGTTGGCTAGGTGGCAATTCTGCAAAAAGGAGTCTGGAAGTTATTGTATATCACAAGCTGGAAAGGAGTAAGAAATGCGTCTTGCTTTCACAGGATGGAATATCATACCGGGATGCTGAAGTTAGTCTGCCAGACCTGTGATGTAGGTTTTTCCATGAAGGATTATGTCCAGTGTTGGGCAACTGACTCCAAGACAGAGGCCAGGTGGAGAGAGTCCAGGAGAGAAGAAGGGGGATGGCCAAAAGCTTAGGATCCCTGGCCAACAAGAGCAGACAGAACAGAGAGAACATGTTTAGGTAAAGGAAAGATGTCTGAGAGGACACCCTGAGAGTTCTCAAATATCCAAAGAGCTTCTACAAGGAAAAGAATAACCTGTTTTCCACGCCCATGGAAAGAGAGGTGATAGTTAAACTTCAGCACGGAGGATTTACGTTAATCTGTTTAGAAAAGGGAAGCATTGGAATAGAGGTGCAGAATTTGGTCAAAATGTTGTCAAGGGCAAAGGAAGGGCAGCTGTACGCGCCCGGAGCAAGGAGATGGCCTAGATGATCTCTCAAAGCCCCTTCCAATCCTACTTCCTATGTTTTTTTTTGATCCTTGGAAGCAAGTTTAAGCAGAAGTCGTTCACAGAAGTCTCCATTCCCCCTCCTTCGTATCATATTTTTCACAATGAAAAGGGTGAGTTTTGAAGTTTTTACAGAACAGCACAATACTCAGTAGCTACACAGATTCAGCAAATCTATGGGCTGTAGTGATAGCAGTTTCTAAATATACCAGCCACACATTTAGGTGCTCTCAAGTCTATGATGGAACAGAGCTTGGGACATGAATCTTTCAGCAGCAAAACATGAGCCTCTTCTAACAAGCCTGTGTAACTCTTCTGAGTGGTGACCATAACAGCTGCACAGCCCTGCACACACTTTCCTCTCAGCAGCTCTAGCTAGGAAACATATTGGCATCCCAAGGCACTGATCTGCAAACTCTTCATCCATTAAATCTGAAATACACAACCAGTAAGTGAGGTTCACATCTGAAAAGATAATAGAATCTTAAAACCAGTATTGGTCTCAGCTTCTACTGTGAGGTCCCAGCTGCCACAGGGTTTTCCTCCAAGTGGAAGGGCTTTGTCTATCATGCAAGGGGCTGATTCCACACACGCATAGCATCCTCTACTCCTGAGATCAAGAGGAAATGGAGGCTGTGGGCAACCTGCGGCATTCCATCTGGGGAGATGGAGGTCACCGCAGCTGGTTTGCTTTGCTAGGCTTCAGGGCTGGCTCAGGACTGAGCTTTCCTTATTGCCATGCTCAGGTGGGCAGTGGGGACCCACGGGGCCATGGGTGCTCCTCGCAACTGGCCATCCTTCCTCTCCCATCTCTCGCCCACGGCATCTCCGTGCGATGTTCCCAGTGCTGGCTTGAGTTAATTACAGTAATTATACCTGCGCTCCTCTGCTCCAACTCCCTTTTGTTGTCATTTCCCTGCCCGTTCATTTGCAAATCTAATCACTCCATGGATTTTTTAAAAAGAAAAAGGCTATGGAGGGCAAAGATACAAATGAAAAAAGAAACTACAATTCCTGTAGCAACAACAGGAATCGAGGATCCATTGAACAGCACCAGCTGTTTTATTTAGTGTCCCTGGGACGGCTGCATGCTGCTCCCTGCTCTGACAAAAAGAGGTGGGCTCCAGGTACTACATCTGAGTGGGAAGAAAGAAAGAACTGCATCACCCTCCCCCAGCGCTACCAAATTGCTTTCACCAGGGCTCACATCTCAGGATGCTGCCCAGTGCTTTCATGAATACACTTGCAGAGGGCAGGAGAGCTTCCTAAGAAAACCACGCACCTTCAGCAACTGCTCTTCTCAGAGCTTGGCCCTACATATTTCTTGAGTAGGTTTCCTAGGGGATTGGGTGCTGCAGTATCAGACGTCTGGTCTCACGCATGTGAGCAAAGGCTGTCCAGAAGTCACCCTGGGAGGGGAGCACGTAGTTCAGGTCATCTGTCTGATAAGAATAGCTCTGAGGTCAATCCTTTGAACAAAGTGGTAAAAAAGTGTAACTTGAACAAAGAATAAGGGGAGGGGGAGGGTTAGAAACATTTTCAGGCCTCCCTGTGGGGTGCCCTGCCAGTGGACACTGGGACCCTTCCTTTTACAATCCTATATCACTGACACAAGGCAGTGAGGTAGAGCAAGTGGTTCGTTTACCCAGTACTGTGTATACAGGGCATATCAGTTTCCAGGAGAAGAGTACAAAACAGAGTTGTTCTCATTTTCTAGAGCCAACAGACAGAGCAAAAAACAGCAAGGAAGAGACTCCCTGTGCACTGCAGTTTAATTGCAGTGAACTGATCACCACAGGCCTTACCAAGTTTGTCAGTGTAGCCACGCAGTCCTGATCTTGTTAACATTACCATGCTTGATGCCAGAATCCCCCTTGGTGCAGTGTCTTGCTGCTTGACTCTGGGGGTGATTTCCCTCCATTTCCCTGCTGGACAGGCAGCCCAGGTGGCTGTGGAAGTCCAGAAGTTTGAGAAGGTGAGTACTGAGCTAATTCCCTTGATGCCTGAGCAAGTTAGAAAATACTTTTTCTAGAATATTGAAAATAGGTGATATTTCTCATGATCAGAGTAGATGTTTCTTAATCACATGCTTTGCACATAAAACATACTGCGTATCTACATAGGCAAGAAAGAACTTCTAGTGAATAGATAGGAGCAGAGACCTTTAGAGAAACCTTCTAAACACTGTGGGCGGGCAGAGAGGTAGACAAGGAAAGAGGTCTGAACTGTAAAGCATTCCTATTTTGAGGTAACATACAACCAGATCTTTTTTTTTAATAGTGAAGTGAATGCAACAAATTCATTTTAATATAGCTACCCTCCCCCTAAAAAACAAACAAAACAAAAAACAAACAAGCAAACAAACAACAACAACAAAAAACCCTCCAAAGTAATGCCTTGTTTCTGGCAAGAAATGTGAAGCAAAAGTCCTGCACAGCCCTGAGCAACATGTAACTGCAGCACAGCAAGGCTGAGTTTCCAAATCCTGCAGATGACGTGCTCAAAAGGCTTTTCCATCTCCCAGGAGGCTGACTGAAGGAGGAGGACAGAAAGGACCTGCAATTAGATTAATTAAAATAGTGGTCCTAGTATGGTCTGTTCTTCACAGTTGCCAGGAGACTAGAAGGCTGGGATGAATTGCTCAACCTTTTTGTGACAAAAATAGGTGTTTACTTCCACACTATATGTATCTTGGCCCTCCCCAAGGCTGTGTGCTCTCTGTTAGCTCTCCAGAAAAAAATCTCACCCTGAATTCACTTCAATAGACTTGAGGTAAGGTGAGTTTACCAGTTTCAAAAATACACCAATACTTCCCTGCCCCATGTTCCTGATCCAGTGCCCAACTCCAGGCTCAGTGCTAACCATGGCTGTTCTTGCAGGTTTTATATTATTATACTACCTTTCCTTCCTGATATGGAGGGATAGAAAGATCAATTCCAAGTTACTCGTCCCCTGGCATAAACATCTGAAGTACAGGCTGACTACAGGGCTCAGCTGATGGGTGAACACATTGAGATGAGCAGCCACTCACAGGCTATAGTTGGACATGCGCTACCTGCAGTCGGTTTATGTCGGAAATAGTCGCCTCAGGAAACATAAGATTTTGATGTAGCAAACAAGCAAGAATGTCTTACCAACTTACTACATTTTCTCCCTTCTCAGCTCTTCTCAGCTGATACAGAAATGAAAGAAAACAGTATATTGGTGGGAGATGGACATAGTCTGAAGCACAACCCCAGGCTTTATGTCCCTTTTGAGGACCATCCACAAGTTTACTAGAAGGAAAAAAAAAAAAACAAAAATAAAGAGAAGAAAGGGAAGAAAGAGAAGAAAGAGAGAAAGAGAGAAAGAGAGAGAAAAAAAGACCGTAGCAGAGATTTTCCAAAATTAAAAGCCTGAAGATCTCTTTGTTTCGATGTGTTTCTGCAGCCTGATTTGTGCCATTTGCTCCAAGAAACGTCTCAACTTTCCTAAAGCCAAGTGCATTAATGAAACTGAGCCAATGTGCCTTTCTTATGGTTTTCTCTTGTCGATCTGCTGCTATAAAAACTGTCTGCCAAGCAATGCGTTTCCCTTTTCAATGCCCTGTTGCCAACATCTTGAGCAGCAGGCAAGGGGCTGTGATAGATGGATGGACAGCAGGCTTGACACAGCTTTGAAAAGGAAGGAGAGAGACCACAGTGAAGGTAGAAGATGGCAAAAATAGCAGTAAAATTAGTTCATAGCTTAGGTCTCTGATACAGATGCTATAGCGCGTATGTGGGGGAAGGGAGTTTGAATTCCAAGAGACTGAGGATCCTCACTCCTGTTAACACAGCAGCAATCAGGCAATAGCTGGAAAGAGCCATTTAAACCTCCCTGTGTAGCTGTGTTGTAACACAGCACATAATTACTCATCATGCTCCTTTCCACAGCCTGCACAGGCTGCCTGCTGGAAGAGCTGTACTGCACAGCCAGCTCAGCACAGCTTCTTGGGCACCCTCCAGATCAGAGAGAGGGGAATTCATGAGCACCTAAAAGTTTCCTGGTAAATCCTATAACTCGCGTAAGGCTTCCATAGTCTCCAAACCAGGTTCCCAGCCTTCACATTAAACAGGAAAATATAGCCTGCTCCTCAGCATAAGGGCAAGCAGCAGGATTGCTACTGGGAAGACCGCTTTGGTTCTTACTCTTCAGGCACTTCACTAGATCTGGCCTGTCAGTGCCCTTTCTCTGCGTTTGCTCAAACACAATCACCCACTATTGCGAATGAGAGCAGGCTCATCCAGGGACTTTGAAAAGGGTGACTGGGAGCACAAAGGGCACTTTAGTGGAGGTTACAAACTCACTCTTATTAGGACTAGAAAGAAAGCTCTGGGCTTCCCAGTAGCATTTTAAGAGAAGAGTTTCTGCTTCAAAACCACCTTGACTGGATGTCAAGTACACATTATCAAGGCAGGTCAATCCAGGTGTAAAGCAATGTGGCATAGAGATAGCAGTTGGAAGCCTGTCAGAAGCAAAAAATTCTAAGAACACACCCAAGAACCTTAAACCCAGCAAGCTCAATGTGGGATTACTAAATTAATTGCTTCCTGCAACCTCAGACGCTAATTACTTGTTTATTTTAATTTTTGTACTTAACAGTCCAAGTTAATCTAATTTAATACCCCAACACAAACAGTCTCCAATTGTCTTCTTCCTTGAAAGCATTTCCTACTAGCTGGTACCTAGACATCACACCAGAACACCATTCTTTTAGCTCCTACATGGCTTCTGTCTTATGAATTGTGAACTTGGAAGAAAGACAGAAGAATGGTGGAAAAAGATGACAAATTTTGCCACTGATGAGAGGAAAGGAGGACATTTGTCTCAGCAAATAGATGGCTTTGCAGATGCAAAGGAATCCCTGAGGTTATTGAGTAGCTGACACGAGAGGATTAACTAGAGCATGGGTTACCTTGGTAATAAATACAGTCTGCCATAGATCTCCATATTAAGAGAAGCTTCTCAGGGTCAGTAGGCTCAGTAGTTTTGGGTCAGTCAGTAAGACCTAGTATTAGACTCAGAAAAAGTGTCAACTCTTGCTTATTACAACATGGTTTATGTTTTGAGCCTCCCAGAGACTTTTGTACTGCAAGCTGCAACTCACATGGCCAAGTCCCTGCAGAGTCCAGGGAGAGAGGAGAGGTGTTGGTGTGACACAGACAGTAGTGTTTTGGGTCTGAGTAATGAGCTGAAGTACAAAAACAAAACTCCCCTCAGTGATGTGGGGGGAGAAGGAGAACAGGAAAGTGGAGGTCAACACAGAACATGGCACTCTCTAAAAGCCAAAACACTGCTTTGCTTTATTCACACTTTCTCCTGCCTGTCCTCAACTGCCATCACACACCACACCGAACAACAGCCCATGCCTAAGACAGTATGAAGCTCCCTTCACGTATTTGTTATCAGACTTGCAATTCCAAAGAGAGATATGCTATCGTATGTTCAAAAGCAAACACCATCTCCAGGAGCAGGACTTTCCCTAGCCACCCTTCCCTTGACTTCTTGCCAGACAGAGAAGCAAAGAAACACTTGATTTCCTCCAGGTCACCAGGCAAAACCACCCTTCTCCTTGGGACAGCCTCACAGCTCCTGACTCTGCACCTGCCCCTTTTCTCTTCTTTCTCCACATCACACAGATGTCTTAGTAAAGGAAGATACTGAAGCCTTCAGCAGACACCCATCTCCAGAGAAAGAAGCAGCAGCAATAACCCAGAGCTTCAACCTCGTTACAGTTTGTAATGAGCTGATGGGAAAATATTTCTGCCTGATTAGAATGCTTAATGAGCTCCAGATTATTGTGAGTGCAAGCTGGCTGGCCCTATGTTTTGTCCTACCTGCAATGGCAGGACAGCTTCTAGCATCCCTTCTGAATCTCTTCCTCTCAGCCTAGCAGGAAGAGGTACATCCAGTCCTCACCGATCTGCATTACGCTTTGAAAGAGGCAAAAGAGAAATACTGCTGGTATTAACACACTGGCCCTTGCTGTAAATCAAGGGTTAAGCTTTCTGCTGCCTGGGAAAGAGCATTTAGTCACTAGCGATGTCACCAAAGACATCACTGCATCCTGCTGCAACCCAGAGATTGCTGGGATTGGGGTTTTAAGATCTCTTAGCAGGTGCTTAAAACCAGAATGCTGCTCTTTTGTTATATTTTACATACTAAAAAAAAAAAAAAAAAAAAAAAAAAAAAAAAAAAAAAAAAAAAAACCAACACACAAAAAACCCTCCATTGAGCAATCTCACAAACAGAGGAAAACTGCACAGTATGTATTCATAACAAAAGTATGCAGTCAGTACTGGCCTGTGTGGTAAGCATGGGCATGGGTCTTGCAAGGCACTGCCATGCATCCCCCAAGATGTCCTCCCCATTGGCAGCTTCAGATGAGAGCAGGGAGGGCGGAGATAGGGAATGTCCCATCATCCTAAGGAGGAGCCCCTGTAGGGCAGGTTTGTGGCATATCTGCAAAGCCACTCTCTGAATCACATCCAAAGTTTTCTGGTTTTTGTCTTCTTTCAGCCTGGGATACAGACATCCCCATGAAACCCTGCCCCCTGGCAGCCTCCACATTCCTTCAGCACTGCAGGTCCGCACAGGTAGCAGTGATCAATGGAACGAGCCAGCCCTTCTCCACCTCACAACTAAACTGAAACTGAATACCATGGAAGAATCCTCCACCTTCAGCTCCGTCCATTTGCCTCCACCTCAAGGCCCTCTGATTTATCTCCTCCAAATTTTTTGGTCAAGAGTTCCCTTGCTGCTCTCCTTTTTGACACCTTCTCCAAATGCCATGACAGCCACCAGCTCTCTTATTAAGCTATTCCTTTCCTCACAACAAACAGTACCTTTTCTCCAGCTTTCCAACAGGTCTTTCTACAGCCAGAAGTAACCCAGGGGAAGGCATGGGAGGTGACAGGAAAGGCTCTCCAAGACTAACTTTGTAACACAAACTCATACTACAGTCCAGTGATGCAACAGTCACAGGCTGCATCAGTTTGGGTGGAAGGAAACAAAATACTGATTGTTCTGATGAAAAATCAAAGGTGGAGAATGACTTACTGTAGTTTTAAAGGCCATCTTTTGAGTTTACCTGCGCTTTACTAGAGTGACTGAACTTATCTTGGGAACGGAGAAGCCTCACTGGGTCTCGATGATTCAACCCCAGCCCACATAACTCAAGCACCCAAGATGATCTGGTGATGTGAGTGAGCCAAGTGACTCATAAGACTAGGAGGGCCTGGACAGGACATTCTGGTGACCACTCTGAGTCAGTGTTTGCCACTGCTGTGTCATAAGAGGTGCCCAGACCCAGATAGATATAGTCAATTGGTTAGTCACTGCTCTATACCAATTATAAAGATTTCAAAGTACTCAGTAATCACTGAAAACAGTCACAGCTGCATTATATGTAAAGACACATATATTTATGTATATTAGCAAAAGAAACACAATCTTTCTTGTTCGAGGTTCAGATTTGCTACAAACAGAAGTATGGAGTAGAAGGAAACTTCTCTAGCTGGCAACTATTAAGTTTTGTCCATTCACAAGGCTTTTCCACTTTTCTTGGCACCAACCAGAATGAACTACTTTTGGAGCCTGCAGTCTGGACTAGATGGAGCACTGGTCTTATATGGCCAGTAAGAGTCCAGTTTCATTTTAGAAATGGTAGCTATTAATTACAAGTAGTGTTAATATTTTAATGACTTTATACCACTCAGACATCACTGTGGCTATATAATGGCAGATGCTCACGGGATGTAGCATGTCCTTCTAGCAAAGAACCAGAAAATTTGTACCTGGGAATATTCTAAACATTTTCTCTCTTTATGTAGCCCTAGAGCTGGTGGTGAAGAGTATCCAAGGGCTCTGCTGAAGACCTCAGCCTATAATGGGGATGGATTTCCCTTGAAATATATTAATAAAAGACCAAAGTAGAACAGAGGTGCTTTACAAGACTCTTCCTCTTAGGGCTTCTGGCTCTGCCCCAAACCTTCCAAAACCTCTGTGCCACTTAACATCCTCCCACAGCCAAACAAGAAAAATAACTTGAAAGACTGTATGCAGTGGGATCATCCACTGGCACATGCCTTAACAATATAAATATCTCTTGACATTGGCTGTATGTTTTCAACCGAGACATTTATAATACTCAGCACTTGTAATGCTTTTAATCCATATATTTCAAAGAATTTCTGTGGAAAGACAGATACTGAATAGGCTGGTAGGAGCCTAGAGATAGATTTGGTAACAGTGGCTAATATACTCACTGACCCAGTTGAAGACGCATACAAGAGGGACAACATTCTCTGTCCAACATGCAGTTTGTTTGGTGAGAAGCCCAGAATGGCTTCCCTAGAGTAATGTAGTGCGGAGTTCAAAAATATCTTTATGTGAATATAGTAGTAACACAGAGCTGCCTTCATAAGTTAAATTCTCCTGACTCTACGTATAGTCTCCAGCAGAATTTGCTGTTTGAACCTGTCTGGTATAGAATAGCTGTTTGAACACATCTGATTGCCAATCCAATAAAGGCAATGGGGAGAGATATTAAACAGCACTCTATGCTCTCAGTGGTGTAACCATATGGCATGGCTTTCTGTGCAAAGGCTGCACAGAAATGTCATGTCCCGCTGCAAAGATATCCCAAGCAGCTCTTTTCCACTGAACATGTGAGAAATCAATGACAAAAGGAGGGTGGTGGTGGAGGCTGAGTCCATCCTGCTGTAATATACCAGCCCTGTTCTGACTGCCCTAGCAAACAAGAGCCCTTGACTTTCTCCTCTGTGCTTTTATTTTCCCCTTTGCTTCCTTTTGCTCTCCAGACAGTGGTGTTCTCTCTTAGATCTGACCACACTGTCCTTCTCTGACCATTGTCCACACTCAAACACACTCCTGGAAGAAGCCAGGTGAATATGCCAGGCTACAGCAACTATTTCATCTACTTTCATGCTCACAGGGTCACGTGGATTGGACAAGGAGCAGGTAATGGAGGCTGGCACAGCCTGTCACATCTGGGCCAGCAGCAGGTCCCTACTCCATGTCCTTTGGGCGAATGGAGTGCATGGCTGTCTATGATCAGATGTATTTGATACACCATTTGCTTGTGTGGTTTCCCTTCTTGGCATTACCAGCACTGAACTGTGCATTAAATTCTGAGACCACCACAAGTATTTAAAAGGCCTATTCATCCCTCATGAAGGAAAGAGCATCCTCATTCTTCTTCACACCCAAGGAGACTTTATACTCCATGCCAGCAATGCTGGGCCAACCCCCTAGTGAGGCCATGTGTTGCTGCTAATGCTACTGCTTCCTGGGCAAGACTTCCCACACCATCTCTGCAAATAAGCTCATGCCAGGTCACACACGCTGACTCCAGCAACGGCTGTGCTGATATGTGAGCACCAGCCAGTTCCTTCAGAAGCTGTTGGACTCAGTGATACTTACAGGTCCCTTCCAACTTGGGATATTCTATGAGTCTACGACTGTGTCCAGCTCCCTGCAGATCTTTTGTACTCTGCTTGGGAGAACTCATTTCCCTTCTGAAAGGAGAAGGCATCCCATGGAAGGGCATTAGCCCTCCCGTTTGCACCGAAACCCCAGCAGTGCCAGCACACTGAAAATAGGAGTCATATACCGTCTTCTAAAACCAGAAGAGCTAGGATGCTTTCCAAGACTAGAAGCAAACCTAAGGCCAAGGCTGATATTTCAGAGACTGCTGCCAATTACTTTAATGAATAAAATTCTCCCCTTCAGTTGTGCCCTCTGTATGCAGAAGAGCCAGGTTTTTTTCCTGCCCCAGTTCTGGGTAGTAATTTTTGCTGCATTCACTAGGAGACATCTGTCTGTTTTCATGCTCACAGTGTAAGCTGCATCTGCAGAGGAGCCGCTGTACTCCATTATCCTGGGGGCTATTTCAGGGCAAAAATGCCTATTAACCACTTACACAGAAGCACACACTCGACAAAAGCATGAGCAAAGCAGGTAATGATGCATCACACTCTACATGCAACTCACTTGCCAAGGCCATGCCCGCATGCTGTGGCAGGGAGGCCTGGAGATGCTGTGCCCACCCCTCACCACTGCCCAGAGGTCTGGGTGGTGATGTGGGGCTGTGCAGCAGCCACTCCCCATCCCCTGCCTGGAGCTGTGAAATGAAATAGGAATGAGCTCCCAAACCGCTAACAAAGGAAAAAAGAGCTACAAAAACCAGAAAGGTCGGGTGTGGTGTGTGTTTCAGGGTATGTGGCTGACTGGAAACAAAAATAAAATCCTTGAAAACTCAGAGAAAGGAACAAAAGGTGGGAGAAAACTACAAGAGCAATACTAGGCACTGAGGAGAGGGGCTCTGTGTATTGATGTTTGAGACGGGCTCTTTAAAAGGGAAGATAATGACACTGGAAATTATTCTGAGCTTTTCAAAGGCATAAATGACCAAACTGCCTCCTGACTCCTGAATTACATTATCCAGAAAGAACTTAATAGCATGTTATTATCGCTTCTCCTCACTGACAGGATTTCGGCACTAAAAAGACAAACAAGAAGCGCATTCACAATGGCGGCCGCACTCACCTCTTCGTCACACTGAGGACAGCTCATTTTGGGCAAACATCCAGCAGCATGGGTAGGGAGGCCAGTAGTGCTAATTGACAACCATGGGTGGGTAATTGCCCCAGTCACTGCCTGGGGGATGGGACGGGTGTCCCAGAGGTGTTGGCCTGCAGGATCTGCAACTGCAAGGACAGGCAGAGCCTTCAGGCATGGCTGCCTGGTGCTCAGCCTGCCTCCCCGAGGGCCTCCATGTAGGCCACAGGGGCACAGCGCAGCACCCTACCCGGCCCAGCAGCCTTGCCTCCACAGCAGGGTTGGCAGGAAACTGCAAGGCACAGCCCTCAGCAGCCTTTTGTGGCCCTTCACCACACAAAAAAATCCTCCTGTGGTCCTGGCTCACACCTGTGTGTTCTAGGTGTGCCGACACACCAAAGCAAACCCCCAGCCCATGCCACTGTGTTGCTCAGCCTTCCATACATTCTGTTGCAGAGCAGCTATTTCACTGCTGATCTCCAGTGCATCTTCCGTGATATATGCATCTTATATTGCTGGGCATTCCTTTCAGCCTTATCAGCATGATGGATAGTTTAAGCCTGATGAAGGACAAGATAGTAATAACAATGACTATGATTACTATTTTTCATATTTTCTTTAGGAGCAATATTATATTACCAGACTTAGTGCATGTCACTTTGTTTATTAGCTACCATTCAGCAACCTCTTCTGTCATTGGTTTATTAAAGTCAGAGGCACTATGAGGCAGTCAGCTGAGAGGCCACAGGAACCTGCAGTCCAAGCACCACAGAAGACAGCCTGCAGGGACAGGCACTCTGGACAGACATTTGCTTGGTCACTTACTTCCACACTAAGGCTACAGCTGCAGGGCTGCAAACTAGCAGCTAACCTGCATTTTGCATACACACGGGAAAAAAAAAAAAAAACCTCCTCCCTACTCCATATTGCTTGTGCAGGCTGAATGGCTGAATGAACAGTTTTTATCAGAACACTGAAAGTGAAAATACCTGGAATACAGCAAGTTGGGTCAAGAGGGAAGCTATGCAAAGACTGCAGCCAGTGATCTGACACTGTCGCTGATCTGAAGTGCCATGGAGGACTCCAAGCAGAGGGAAGCTCTCTGTGTCACACAAGGCAACCCAGAAAGGCAGTTCCCATTTGAGAACACCATCTTGAGCTGCACTGAGGCTCCTGAAGGAGGTTGGTGCTCCTGAATGTGTCACAGGTTCAGTGGAAGCCGCACAATCACCTCTTGCTTGAGCTGCAACTTTCAGGGTTCCTTCAAGCTTAGCCGAGGGTGAACACACTGCAATGATTCCTGGAGATGACAGAGACTTGAATCACTACCCTTTGAAGAACTGGCTGCAGCCTCCCAAGGAGATGAAGGGAAGGTCTCAATTGTGTGCAGCTCCTGCAAGAAATGGCCCAAATACTGTCAGATGGAGAAATGATAAGTGTTTTCTCCACGGGCCCCAATTCCCATCACACAAAGGTCGCTTAACATCCCTTCAGCTCACTCGAGAAGACTTCATCTGGATGCAAGCAGAATTTACTCCTATTTTAAAGCTTGAGGCAGACTTGGTGTAAACAAATGGACTCTCAGCAGGATCCTGGAGAGGAGCACACAGCCCCTTCACAGGAATGCACCAAAACACGTGGGTTTCATCTAAGAAGGAACTGAGAAATGCCTGGCCAATTCGAGCTGAAAGGTGAGCTACCCAGCCTGGCTTCAAGCCAGGGCACCCAGGCTCACAGTCCCAGTCTGCAACAGAACCAAACAAAACGGCCAGCAAGCAAGATAAGCCCAGGATGGGGAACTTTTTCTTTACTTCCAGTTCAATTGTCCAAGGCATAACTTGTGGCCATTGGCCCATATTAAATTATCTGGCACTGCCAAGATGAGTTTGGCTCTGTTGTCTCTCGAACTCCTTCTCAGTTGTTATCCATTATCAGGACATCCCTTTGCTTCACCTTAGCCAGACTAAATAAGCCCATCTCCTTCTCAGGCTGTAGGAAGCAGGTCCTGGACATGCTGATAGCCCTCCACCAGACCCTGCCCAGTTTATCAATGTCCTCTTGACATGAGAGACCCAAAAGGGGAGCACTGGCTCAGGTGTGGACTCACCAGCACCAAACAGAGGAGGACAACAAGCCAGCCATGCTCCTGATATAGCTAAGGATGTGGTTTCCACCAGTATAAATGAGAACACACTGTGAGCTCATGTTTACGTGGGTCCACCACAACCCCCTCCTGCTCCTTTTCAGCAGGGCTATGACTTTGCTGGTAGGTTTTCTTT
Source organism: Pavo muticus (assembly GCA_016647715.1). Classification (NCBI taxonomy): domain Eukaryota; kingdom Metazoa; phylum Chordata; class Aves; order Galliformes; family Phasianidae; genus Pavo; species Pavo muticus. Next base: position 768,633 of record JACDJE010000303.1, read on the forward strand.
TCGGGAGAAAGGCTCTAGTAACTCTTCATGGAGTAAGAAGTCAAGAGACTTTACTGTCACCTGCATGATGCTTGGGAAGGATAATGTTTCTCAGGAGGGTAATTCATGAATTACTGATGTCACTCTCTCTCTCTCCAGCTCTTTTACAGTCCTGAGCAAATGCTGATTTACTCCTGGAGCAACAAGGATGGCCCCAGCCTGCAGGCATGTGGGTGGAGCTGGAGCCAGGTGGCCAAGAGGGGCTGCAGAGCAGTGCCGAGCCTCCCAGCTCTGTGCCACAGGGAGCCACGGCAGGCCCCACAGCTGAGGGCTTCAAATGCACCAGCCTGCCATCCCCAGCAAGCGACAGCTGCTAGCTGACCAGCTAGAACAAAAAGCTTAGGAGAGCCCACAGTCCCATACGGAGGAGGGAGGGTAACAGCCACACGAAAGCTTCACAGAGACAGAGCCATAAAAAAGCTCAGAGATGCCTGCAAATGGCTGTGCCTCAGCATTCCACCACACTGCAGTGGCACATGGGGCTGCAGGAGGGGAACTCTTCACTTTGCCCGCTTGTGTCTGGGCAACCTGCAAAACAAAAAGCAGGGAGAGCAGTCCAGAAGCTTTTAAAGATTATGCATCAGTTTACAGACACACCAGTTTTGGGTATTTACTAACTAAATGGAAGGGACAGCACATCTTCCTTTTTCCTTTACCTTTCTCCTTTCTTCAAGTCTCCTCCCCTCCAAACCCCAAGTCCCCAATCCAAGCTAGAAACATTAACTGCTGGGAGCACACAGCATCACACAGAATCTCATGCTGCTCTCCAAAGAGCTGCCTGCAGCCTGGCAGGACTGCCAGCACCGCTATTAATGGCCCGTGGTGAAGCAGCCAAAACTGGTCCCCCTCGCAGGCAGTGGGGCAGAATAGCCATTGCCTGCCCAGTCAGGAGTACACGAGGACTAGCAACCAGAAGCAGAAAGCCCTTGGGCTTTGCATGTTGACCACACATAGCACAGTGTGAGGCAGCGAGTATGGAACGGCCGTTGCCTCCAGAGACATTTGTAGAGGGGAAATGGACAGGAGCAGTGGCTAGAGGGGAAGAACTCTGCCAAGAAGCGTGTAGCCCTAGTAACCCCATTTGTGAACAACTTCAAGTGGTGGCCAGGCTGAGCGCTGATTGCAGTTCAGTTGCTATGAGATGCAGACAGTGGCTCATTTGGAAAGCCTCTACACTGTGACTGCACCAGGTTCACAGGTCTTCCAAGATGGCAGAGGGCACAATGCAGCCTAAATCTGTATGCAACCAACCCATCGTCATTAAAGTTCACTGGATGTGTTAGGTAAAGCTCTGGTGTTTAGCCTGGACTAATGCTCTCTCACTTTTTCTTGATCTGGTTATGAAAGAAGCCTGTTCTCTTCCTACCCTAAACTCCTGCAGAGCTTTGCAGGTCAACATCATTCTCACTGACTACCCCCATTTTCCACCTCAAGCCAACCCAGTGATGCACATTTAAATATCAGCTGAAAGGTTTTTTGCCTTCTCAGCACATCTGAGAGCACTGAGAGCTGTTAGGAAGGGAGACATTAGCAGGCTATAATGCAGTATTTCATACCATGGGAGCAGAAAGTGGCACATTAGTTTTGCATCTCCGGCCTCAGCTCAACCACCCCAGCTGTCTGTCCTGAGAAAGAGTTTGTGGGTTCAGGAATCTGCTTTAAAGCAAATGCTCAATGCCTGCACTAAGCAGGGAGCACTGTGAAGTTTCAGTTCATTCACAGCTGAACCCAGGCAGAGTGTCAACTGCAAGCAGAACAGCAGAGACTGCATTTGCTGGTGGTGAGAACACCAATAAATTCAGGTTGGAAGGAGAAGCCAGGTGCACAGAGCTGATGCAGGTTACCCATGTTTGACAAACACAGTTGGGATGAGGAGGTGTCTTTTCAAAACCCTTTTAACATACTCACCTTTGAGAGCATTCAGCAAAAAGACAAGGAAAAATGTTAAAGGGTCAAATGCCGGGTGTTTGCTTGTTCTTTCCTCAGGCAAACTCTCATTGATTGACTGTGGGAAGGGTGAGAGCTGAGCAAAACTGACTGAGGAGCCCCACTGCTAATTCTGCCGCACGCAGCCTCCCGGCAGAAACTAATGTCAATAGACAAAGCTCTTTCAAATATACCCTGCTGTCTGACTGCTGCATGCTGCCAAAAATGAGTCTGAGGGGCTGATGACTCCCTTCCACTTTTAGAGCTCGCACCTTTCCCAAGCAGCATTGTTAGCAGTTGTGTGGTTGGGTTTTGGTGGGATGAAAGAACAGGCTTGGCTGGGAGCAGGTTGTGGTTCAGCAATCAGCGCAGATGTCAGCTGCAGGATCCTCAGGAAATGAGGGATATGACTAGGATATCACTGAGCGATGAGCTTTCACAGATCTTTGAGAGATCCAAACAGTGCTCTGGTCAGTATATCCATACAAGGTTAAGCAATGGTTTTTGCAGAGGCAGTTAAAAGAAGGGGCTGCACAGTGGGTGACCAATCATTAGAGAGTCTCCTGAACTTCACTGAGTGCACTTGACCAATTTTTTGAGCAGAGCTCCACTTGTGAAGAGAATGAGACAGGCATCCCCCCCCATGGAAGGGCNCCCCCCCCCCCCCCCCCAGTGGCCAGCCTACCAGCTTTAACTGCCCAAGAAAGATACTGATTCAGCAAGACTGCTCATGTGAGCAGTTTACTCACATCCAGACTGCAGGATCAATACCTTGGGATCCCTGTGACTCCGTGTTGACTCAGGAGTCTCGTCATTGCAGTCACCTCCACTCTATTCCCTGATGCTATTACACAACCCAGAAGCAGGGAGAATCTCTGACCTGTCACTGTACAGGCAGGGGACAAGCTTTGTGAAGACAATTGGTCTTAGTTTGCTTTCTGTTTTTGCTTGTAGCAAAGATGGAAAAGCACATCACTCCTGGTTGTCCCCATCATAGGGAGGGCTCAGGCAATTGACTGCATAGGAGACCAAAATCCCACGTTCAGTAATTCTCCATCGACAACTCTACCAGTCACACACCACTTCACAGCCCTGAGCCAGCTGGCTGTGCACACACACACAGCACACACACGCAGTCACTGTTGTAAGCCACATTTCCACAGTCACTAACTCAACATGCCCAAGTGCACACATAGTCAGGTACCTTTTGTGAATAAATCCCTTCCCTCTCCTGCACAGCCAGCAAGAGAGTCAGTTCATTGAGGACTCACACAGGTACTCACCCACACTTCTGCCCCACACTTCCCTTCACACATGAATGGACACACTGCAAGGTGACGTTTCACAACTGTGCAAACGGGGAAGCTGTATGCAGATGGGAGGACTACACGCCTTTCTTGTGCCTTACTCTCTGGCACAGCCTTAATGATTCAGAGAACCTCAGGTGAACCTGAGCAAGCTTGCTGGCAGTGAAGGAACATTCCCATTCCATCCTTGGTACTCAGCATGGAGCCCCTTCTTCACCAAGACAGCTGATGAAATAGCTGAAATAACCTCAGCAGCTACCTCCACCTTGCTGGCTAGAGGAATCCTCACAAGCAGAGGGGACATCTCCTAGGATCGACATAAGAGATACTCCTGGGCAAGACTTCTTGGTAACCGTCCCACAGCTGCAGTGAGAGCCATCAGACCTGTCACTTGCACCACCGAGCAAGTGGCAGGTTTTCATCTGAGACAAAAGCAGTGAAATGTCACAGGCAATGACAAGGCGAAATGCTCAACGCACAGCATAGGGATGGTGATGTCTCACAGATGTGCTGCAGCACACTTCTGCAGACAGGGAGGAGGCAGGCATGGCATGGATCTGGGTGGCCAGGAGTGGCATGTCCTACCAGGGGGATGGTACCCACTCCTCCACCCCATCCCAACACACCTGACACAACAACAGAGGATCTGGATGTGGAACAAACCTCTTGAGCAGAGGAAGGACCAAGATGGCATTTCATTCACCTTGCAGTTAACAAGTACTGCCTTGCATCACTCACTCCATGGAGAAATGTAGACAGGTCTGAGGTTAGAGGTCACAATATCACCCTGAGTACAGAGCTTGGCATCCTTCCTACAGATGTCTTTGATGCAACACATTTATTTTGCTGTGTGGCAGCATCTGTACAGTACACATACATTACCAGCAGCATCAGAGCCCTGAGCTGTCCTTCCTCTTGCTTTCCCTGAATTTTGAAAAAAAGGTAGTACCACTGTCTCCTTCTTCATTCCAACTGCAAGGAAACAGGACTGGAAAAGTCCAAAACCATACAGGCACTTGCTGACAATACAAGAGATGAACCTCGGGAAGCCAGGGTTCCAGTCCACTGTTCTCACCATTAGGGTGCCCTAGTGCTGGAAGTAGAAGCCATTGTGCTGGCTCTCCATAAAGTCTCACTTCTCTCTGAGAAACTCTCTGCACATTTGAGCAGAAATTAGACTAGGGAGACTCAGCAATAATTAAAATAAATTGTATCAGAATTTAAAGGGATGGACCCTCTCTTTTTGAGGGTCAAATAATTGTTTTGGGGTATTCTAGTCAGGGCAGTGATTCTCTTAAATTTTGTAAGATTGTTTAAGAAAGAGCCCAGAAAAGTCTTTTGCTTCCAGTTCAGTGCCACTGGAATCTGTGTGGAATTTCCCCAGCTCAAGTGGGAAGAGAAAGTACTATGCCTTTCCTGACACACTGTATACCACACCTTCCTTTCCTAAACTATAAAGCAGCAGAACCCTCATACCTACTCCACCTCGCCACAGAGAAAGCTAATGCTGTAAGCAAGGACAGTGCAGCATGTAACAAGGAGCAAGACCCAAGAATAGCCCACAGAACAGACAGAAACAGTCATAAAGGCAAATGTGCCATGGAGAGTAGAAGTGATGGTGGGAACACTTGAGCCTCTCCCACCAGTTCATGTCAGTCATGTGGAATGGTGCATCTGGCTCAGGAAAGCAATGACCCAGTTCCCCAGACGAGACCCTTTCAGCCACAGGAAGAGTTCATACAAGTTGATCTGCCACAGGCTCAGTGCTTCTGTGAGTGAGATGTGGATCCTCCTGTAAAGCGAGTGACTTTTGCTCCTCTGATACCTAGAATGAGAGAAACAGCTGCATTAGATCCAGCAGGACACAGCCTAACAGGAAGATGGCCTATCCTACAATTTCCCTCTGTACAACCAGTCCTTCCCAGGGGAGTGGACTGTCCCACTCCTGGATAATCACCAGCTGTCAGGTCTCCTGGGAGTACAGATTTTCTCCAAACAGAAGTTCCTGAGGAATTGAGGGTCTCCTTTTCTGGCACAAATCTGGCAGAAGAGACAGCCTGCTCCTGCGTGAGCCCAGTTCCCTTTGCACTGCACACAGTAAGCCCAGGCCACGGCATTCTCTCCCTCCATGCCCAGCTTCACTTCAACAGGGACAGGCGTGTACCCCTGTAGCCTTCACTGGCTGCACATTCATAGCAGTCCAGCAATCCTGACACATTGCTTGCTCACATTCTTGCTGAGACTGGTCCCTTGGCCTGCTGGCCCTGGGATCCCCCTTGGCCCTCAGAGAGCAGTCAGCCCTCCGTATCTGGAGGCTGCTCTGTGTCTGGGCTCTGGTGTCTGGAGAAGAGACTTACGTGGACACAGCTCTGATGCAGCAGCGAGACATGTTGAGGAAGGAACTGGCACTGGCCCGTGTGTGCAGAGCTGACTCAATTCCCCTTAACAAGTCATTGGTCTTCAGCAGCAGCAGCATCTGGCGGGGGACATTGTTGAGGAGCTGGGTGATCTGGGGTAGGTAAGCAGCAGCGTTGGACCGGATCTCCACATCCTGCATTCAGCCAGGTCATGTCAGGGAGAAAGGACAGAAAAGCTGAGAGTGCATGGGAAACCCATGTCCAGACACAGCTGAGATCTGGAAGGAGGAGGCAGCATTTTACCAGACCATGACTCTAGGCCAGGTACTAAAGAACTCTTCCTGCTGTTTAGCTGCAGACATCTGGCTATCCCAAGTACACACAGCATAGGCACAAATCACTCTTGCTATATCCCACCCGCCCTTCAGTGAGATAAGGCCCCCTCCCCTCATTGGCAGCATTACCAGACTCTCAGGAGAACAAAGAATTTGCTGCTATCTCAGTTCTTGGCCCAGGCAGCCCACAGCAATCATGTCTGATTATCACCCTTACAGCTTTCTCACTGAGTCTCACTCCAACAGACCCAATGCTGGCAGAGCTCCATGTACCACAAGGCTGCTTGGGAAGACGGACGTACTGCAAGAACAACCAGGCTGGTCCATGTCACACATGTTTTGCTGTCCCATGAAACTGAAGGCTTTGTGATTTACTGGTAAAGCTTTTTCCAAGGCCTAGTTTAGTCCCTGTTCTCAGCACAACTAAGTGAAGGTGAGAAAGCATTATGCATACCTTCATGCTAACCCAAAATATCATAAAACCGTCATCTGTAGGACCCTTGGTCTGACACACCTACATCTTGTCTTGCAGCAGCCACAATCAGATACTGAAAGAAGTACAAAAATCAAAGCATACACAGAGCAATCTTTCATGTTCTCTGGCTTCCCAGCTTACAGATACACTATCCAAGGTAAGATCCCTATCTAGGATGGCACAGTCCAGCAATTGCTGACAGGCTTGAACCACGTAAGATGGCTTCTATTATAGCATGTAAAACAGCCAGCCCTCTGCCTGGGGCCTGCTTCTTCTTACATCTGACAGTTCCACCACCACTCCAGTAAATGTAGGACAGGATGGTAGGTCTGATTCCATATACACTGTGCTCTTACCTCTTCCTACAGAGGCTGTGACATGAATTGGTAAACCCACAAAAAAGTCCCTGAAACACCTGAAATAGCCAGAATCCAACAGGGGTAGTAAATGACTTCTTAAAGAGAGGGAGGGTCCTTTGTAAGGAAGGGAAAGGATTGCTATAAAACATTCTCTCCTGTGGAATGAGGGCTGGTATGTACGTACTTCATGATATGGGATCTCACACTCAACTTTTGTGAACTTCAGACTCAATACAGAGGAAAAAGCCCACAAGAAAGCAGTATGCAGACCGTGATGGCCAGAGGTGTATCTAGCTCAAGCACCACCATGGTTGCTTTGGTGTTGACAAATAAATTATAAACGATGTCCTGAATCTACCATTGACCAAACACACAAAGCTTCAGCAAGAAGATGCTTAGTTCTCCTAAATGTTAAATGTTTCATTCCACTATTTGTTGGCAGAAAATTCTCAGCTGATATTCTTATTCATTATCCTCGCCAGCACCACAGCAGAGGGTACTTTATCTTCCACAAAGCTTTCTTTTCTTATTTTTAGCTCCAGCTGTTTGTACACATCACAAAGCAGCCACATGATCTGTCATCAGAACTGTCATTTTCTGTCAGGAGTGAAGCCTGCGCACGGAGGAAGAAATGAGCTGTGCCACAGGACCTGAGAAAAGCCCCTTGGCTGCAATCACAGAGACGGCTGCGGGATGCAGCAAAACACAATCATAAAATCTGATGAGATAGGGCTAGCAGCCACCCTGAGCAGTCAGCTGCCTGCCTTGGCTTAAGGCACGAACAACTACACCTATAGCAATCCTCACACGTTTGCCCAGCCTGCCCTTAAAACTCTCCGGTGATGTGACTAGCATCCTCCCCAGACCACTGCACCAGTATCTCACTACCCTTTCCATTAGATCTGGCTTTTCTCATGTTCTTACCCAAATCTTCTTAGCTGAATTTTATGCCCATTACTTCCTGTCCTGTTTGCAGCAGTCTTTAACAGACTGAAATCACACACATATATTCTCAGCCTGCACTTTTCTAGATTGCTTCTGCCCTGATCTACTCACTTACCTCCTGAGTTAGATCTGCTTGACCACCAGTCGTCATAGCTTCCGACTGGGCTCTCCCAGGTTCCATCAAACCATCCTCCAGAGGCAGCACCCCAAATTGGACATAGCCCTGCAGCTAAGATTTTGTATCAGGAGGGTTTACTGGTCTCAGATTGCTCTCCTGTCAATCCATCCTCACGCACACTCTCACAAGCTCCTAGCTGACGGCACCTGCCTACAAGAGCCACTCGGCTTTCCCTGCTGATACAATCTTTCAAATTCACCTCTAAACTAAGGGCAAACAGCAGCTCATTTCCTAATGCCACAGTAAATCTGCTCAGCTCCCCATTATCTGCTACAGGATTATCCAGTTTCAACATTAATTGTGTCATGTAGGCAGAGGCAGCAGAGCTGGCTCTGTACAAGCAATCCAGTTCTGACAAAGTTCGTTAGCCCACACAAGATAGCATGCGGCCATGGTTATATCTCTAGCATAACTTACATAAGCCAGTTCAGGATAAACATTGCTTACTAGCTCAGATTCGACACTGGCCTTGAAGTAGTGGCCTTGTAATCAGTACTGCGTTGGTTCACTTTGGCGCCTCCAAATTTTTTTTCTGGAGCTACCAGCTCCAGAACTCAGCAGACCAAGCACAGATCTGCTAAACAGTCATTAAATTATTTCTAATATGCACAAAATTGACTTAGGTAGGAAGCAATCAAGTTACCAGGGGTGTTCCTTTACCCAAGGTATCTGGCCTACTCATTACTGTGCATAACAGCAAGCCAGTAGAGCAAATTCAGCCACATCCATCAAAATGAAATGCCAACCCAAAGGAATTTCCAGAAGAGAATTTAAGAGAACAATATTTTAATGCTACTTAAATTATTTTCATCCTATCTACAACAAATGTGTGCAGATGAGAACAAACCATAGAATACAACGTTTCTCCCTACAGACGCTGAGATCACATCAGTATATGCTCATCTCTAAAAAAAGCACAGTTGGCAGGGGCTGCTACTATTCTTAAGGCACTGCGTGCATGTAACGAGTGCTAGGAGGTGTGAGAAGGATCCCAGCATGTGCGGATAGGAAAGGGGGGAAGAGAACGTAAGTGGCAATTTCCTAGATTTGTAGTGATTGAGTTGACAGAACCTGCAGTTAAGCAACCTTGACTTCAAGTTAATAGGTTTTCTGATTGGGAGGTAATTTCCAAGGGTTTTTAGGAGTTTGTATCAGTGCTGATAGTCATTTACATGAATAGTGATAATGCATTATCCTTCTCATGTCTTCTTCCCACTAAGCCTTTATGTCTCCTCTGCCTCATCCTATCCTCCTTGCTGGTTGCCTGCACAGCTGCATTAAACACTTCTTTTCTTTTTAAGAAAAGGCTGATTTGCCTTCCCAGAACTGGTGAACACTTACCCATTAAAATATTACACAAAATTTAAGCAGCCCATGACAAGCGAAACTGGGAGATTAAGTTCAGCCACTATAAAACACGCTGCAGAAAGATTCCTCGCTTTTTCTAGCTCAGCTGTCAATGTAGAATTTGCCATGGAGCTGCCAAGGGTTGCCCAATATCACTGCGGTATCAGCAGTGCAAGTGGTTAGAACAAGGGAACATACCCAAGAAGAAGGAAGGACTCCCAGTATGGAAGAGCCCATGGGTCTTACCTCGCTAGCTGAGACTGGTGACTGGTCAATTCCCCTGTTGACAGACTCCCAGGACCTGGCGGTGAGCATGCAGGCAAAGAGAGGGTACAAATCTCCTGCCCCGAGCCGCCGGCTGTACTTCTGCACCCTCTTCATGTCAGCCTTGATAAGGGCCTGCCAAAGGCGGCAGTAGTCCATGCGGAATGACTCGCTCAGCACCTGAGAAGAAAGATACGGCCCCTCAGAAGTCCACAGAGAAGGGAGAAGGAAGAAAACTGCGTCCCCTAGCTGTGCCTTATCCCTGTGTCAGAGTCAGGAAGTTTCCTTGGAGAGTTACAGGAGAAATAGGAAAAATTAATTCATACAGGCTTCAAGGAGCAACAGTGCAGCTGGTTATGATCTTCCAGCCTGATATTCAATGGAGCCTTGCAGAGCTCTAGAAACCCCCCAGTTACATACCTGGTAGAGCCCATGGTCCAGGAGGATAATGTAGGCCTTGCCAGAGTCTGGGCACTTCTTCACCAGCACATTGCCTGGGTGTGGGTCACAGTGGACAAAGCCATTCACAAAGATCATTTCACTGTAGAGTTTCCCCAGGTTGCGAGAGATCTGTGGGGAAAGAGGTGCTGGTCACACAGCGCCACACACAGCAGGGTGCCTGCCAGGGACGGAAGCAGTCCCTGTATGCCTCTGCAGGACCAAAGGGTTGGCACAAGCCAATGTCCCTATGCTGTCATCAACTGCAAACTGATCAAGGGTGTTTAGGGAAGGATCCATGCAGGGAACAACATGAAGATGTTTGTGGAGTAAGGGGTTATTTTAGAACATTTGCCTGGTATAAAAAAAGAGAAAACATCTGGGGTATAAACAGGGTTTCTGGGAAAGAGGAGGAAAATGAGATAGAAGATATAGGCAGACAAACATCAACAGTGAAGACATGGAAGAAGCTGCTGAGATGGGTTATAGGAAGACTCATGTTTCCACCCATGGATGACAGCAGGAACCAAAAGTGAATGGGTGGGAAGAGATTCAGCCTGTCCATCTGCTTACTAGAGCAAATGAAGGTTTCCTCTGCCCTCTCTCCATCACACCATTTCCCACTTTCCCTCTTCCTTTCTTCTGTCCCACACTAAACCGACTTATGATGACTGTGAAGATGAAGCAGCACAGAAAAGCTGTTTAAATCATCCTATCATTGCTGTGTACCTCCATGCCACTGCTCCTCACCACCCACAGGTGTTATTCAAGTTAACAACCCCCTAGAAGCAAACAAACATCACCAGGCCCTCAGATCAATCCCTCACCACAGTCACACAGAAGCCTCTCAAACCTGACATTCCACTGCCAGGCCTCCCTGCCACCAGAAAGTGGCATAATGCTTCACAACAGAGTGCTGAACAAGCAATTAAAAGACAATTAAAAGACAATCATTATAAATGATTTCAACCACGGCACCAGACACACAGTGTAAGCAGCATACAGACAGCTGTCCCCATAAGCAGAGGTAATGTTATACTAACAACAGTGTGTCCTGCAGAACGTTTGGCAGCCAGGCAAGTTCTTGTTTTACCACCTACAATATGCAGCAGCCTCTGAGAGGAGCACGGTGACTTCCTCTTTAGGTAGCCACAGAACAATGCCACACTAGTGCATCAGGACAAAGTATGTGAAGCTCCATACCACAGCCTGGAAGAGAAACTGGAAGAAGACCAGCCACCAAGCTAAATCACAGAATGGCCCAGGTTGGAAGGGACCTCGAGGATCACGAATCTCCAACCCCCCTGCCACAGGCAGGGCCACCAACTTCCACATTTAATACTAGACCAGGCTGCCCAGGGCCCCTTCCAATCTGGCCTTGAACACCTCCAGCGACGGGACATAAAACACCATCCTTATGAGGAATGTTCTAGTAACTACAAATGATAAGGAAGAATAAGAACTGTTCTGCAGCACACCAACAGGAACAGATGTAGAACCAGGAGGGATAGCCCTCCACATCTCAGGTGAGAGCTGGAGCCAATACAGAATCATGGCGAATTCTACCCTCACACCAAATCAGACAACCAGGTGGTATATCACAGTCATGCAGTTCCCGATTTCCACATAGGTATTACCGTAAGTTCTGATGGAGGGGAAAAATGTTTCTGAATTGCCAGCACAGATCACTGAAGCAATGAAGGATAGTACAAGAGAGACATGGACACATGAAATATTGACATCCTGGAAAGAGACATGAACATACTGGAAATAGTTCAACATAGGGCCACCAAAATGATGAAGAGACTGGAGCTCCTCTCCTGTGAAGAGAGATTGAAATGAGGAGGCTTGGAGACATCATATCAATGTCCGTAAATGCGTGAAGGGAGGGTGAAAAGAAGATGGAGCCAAGCTCTTCTCAGTGATATTCAGTGCCAACACTGGGCACAAACTGGAATACAGGGGATTCCATCTAGAGATGAGGAAGAATTTTGTTACTGTGTGGTGGGTGAGCACTGGCACAGGCTGCCCAGAGTAGTTCCACAGTCTCCTCCTTAGAGATCCTCAAAAGCCACCTGGACATGGTGCTGGACAGCTCTGCTGCTTGAGCAGCAGTTGGAGCAGATGGACCCAGAGGCTCCTGACTGCCTCAGCCATTCTGTGAATTTGTTAAGAAAACCTTATAGGTCTCCTTTATCAATTTACTTTAGTACAGGTGCTCAGACATCTTAGAAAAGCTAAGCAGAACTTGCTGACTGTCCAAGGATGTGCCAGTCTTGAGCCAGCCATTCATTCACACAGTGTCCGAGGAACCTGCACACCAGGAAAAGTGGACTCAGACATCATGACTGCTTAAAGATGCAGGGAAGATGTCCCCTCTTAAGTCACCATCAGCAGACAGTTTACATATCTGTGGTCATAGCCTTTTGCAGCCCATAAAACAACACAACAGAAGCTCGGGGACCCCACCTTAAGGTGACCTTAAGCATGGGTCACCTTAGAGGGGTCACAGCCCTGCTCATACCCACAGACTGGGTAATAAGTACAAGACAAACTTCTCTTCCCTCTCCCTTCTCTGCCATACTTATATTTACTTCTTCCCTATAGTACAGCCTTGAATATTTTCAGTAATTAATTCACTGAAAATAAACTTTATGACTTCTTCAAGAGAGAGGAAAGCATTCTGTAGAATTTAGTTAACATACATGAGGTATGGTACAGGGACTTGTAACATAGGCATATAAAATAGCCTTTAATTTCAAAAAAAAAAAAAAAATAGAGTAAGAGATGGAGCAGCCCATTAAAGTATTTCAGTGTATTTTTGTTTGCTGACATACCTCCAAGATTGAAGAAAAATTAATTTAAGATAGAAAACATCAATACTTTTGAATTCTAACCAAAAAGGAAGTCTATATTTCTAGGGTTTAGAGTGCAAAATGTGGATAGCAATCTGTCATTATAACTCAGGCAAAAAGAATTCATATTTATAGAGGAAGAAGTTAAGAAATAACTGCAACCCCTTTACATACATTAATTGCAATATAGCCCCTTAAGTATTCAAAGTTACATATGCTATATATGACCTCTGATACAGAGGTTTCATGTGTCCAGTTCTGTAAGACCTTACTTATATAGCTTCATTTTCTGTACGTATTTATCTAATGCACACTTGCTGAAGGACTGAAATGCAGATATTCTGATAGGATTCTTAGACTTAATACAAAAATACTTTCACTAACCATTCTGAGTGAAAAAAAAATTAAAAAAATTGAATTCTGCTTTTCCCACTTTCCCAGCTATTTCTACATCCCCAAAGGAGCAGGGCAAGGTGTGATTTTTGAATATACATGGGAATAAGGTACTTAAAACACTTGTGGAAAAACAATTGGAAGAATCTGTCATCTAAGCCATCAAATTTCCCATACATGCTGACCTCTGTTTTGCTTTCTCTAGTACAGTACTCCACCACTATTGGCCTTCAGTGCACTCTTACTGAAAATGCCACTGGATAAGTAACTTGTAAAGAATTCATTTTGGAAGAATGCAGTCAGGTGAAATGAGAAAACAAACACATGAAAACCTCTACTCTGGTGAAGAGAGGAATTCAGCATGCATTTAGGCTGCGTAAGACCTTGGGGTGAAGGTGCAGAGCAAATTAGACAAAAGGTTGCAATGATTTACGGTAGCAAAACCAAAGTAAACACACACAGACATTTTGTTATGACAGGAGAGGTCATCATTCTTCTCCCTGATTGTCATTCAGCATGAGGTCCTTATGATTACCAGGGTCTCCCAGCTTTGTTCTACTGAATGTAGTAAAAAAAAAAAAAAAAAAAAAAAAATCACCCTTGGAATCCTGCATTCACTTCAAGACACCTCATTAACAGAGATTCAGACAACACAGAATGAGTTTACAGAAAGCAAATAAATGAGCAGCATGCAGGAGGAATTTACTTAGGAAAAGGATTAAAATAGCTGAAGATTCTGAAGTTGGCTAAGGAATAGCAGAGGAGAAGAACTCTAACAATTTTAAAAGGTTTGAATACCAAAGAAACAGAGGCACTTGTAGTGCTGAATGTGCTACAAGAAATGCAACTAGGTAAAAAAGGCTGTAATTAAGAATGGGACATTTTAGGCATAACATACAAGAAAAACAACTACGCTTGTCAGCAAGCAGAGCTGAGCTTGATACATCAAGATGACACCAGACTCTGGCTCTGGTCAGAAGCATGTCCTTGCCTATTGCCAGAATGTATGTTACCGCTTAAAAGTTCAATTTGTCCACCTGTGCCGCAGCAGAACATGATGACTATAGGCACCAAGTGAGCCTGTGTCTTCACCAGCCAACCTCCCATCACCACGTTATGTGACGTGACAATTACACTGTGTCAGGCAAGCTACACATTTTCAATCCATTGTTTTCCTTTTTGAAAAAGAAAATGTAGCTGAGGAATAAGTAAATTGTATGAGGGCTGCTCCAAAATTAATGCCTCTGGTTTTGTTATGCTGGCCTATGACGTCAGAGGCAGATGTCCGTGGTATGGCAGCAGAGGATGAACCTTCCCACCAATATTCTGTTACATGTTGTTGCTGGGCAACAGATGGCAGCAGAGGGGCAATCTGACAAAATGGTGCTGGACAGGAAAGTGCATATGAAGCAAAGGTGTGGAGCTGAATTCCTCTATGGAGAAAAGATCCCACTCACTGACATTCACTGACACTTGCTGAACGTTTATGGAGACCAAATAGTGGATGTGAGCACAGTGATGTGGAAGGTGGTGCAGATTTTTACAAGCACAGCATGCATACTCTTCTTCATCACTGGCAAAAATGCATAGCTAATAGTGGTGACTATGTTGAAAAAACTGATTTGCAGCCGAGAATTTGCTCTGTGAAACAGTGTTAGTGGTCTTTGTATTTGTTGTGCTTTCCATGGAAATAAATAGGAGACATTACTTTCAGAGTGACCTATGCAGGAGAGTCAGAACCTTCATCAAAAATGATGGAGTGACAGATACATGTACACCATCCAGACTTAAAGTATTTCTTCCACAAACTAAGCATGGGATGTTCATTTTATGGGCACAATATGGCAAGGATGCCAAGTGTCACAAACTGTCCTGCTTGAGTTACAAGCCGATACAGAAGAAAATAAGAATGCAGTACAGACATCAAGGATTTCCCCAAAATCTGAGACTAATTTCAATCATGTCCGGTTTGTGACCACTGCTTCCTTTTCTAACAAATCCCTCGAGTTTAACTTGTCCTCTCCCCCTGCAGTGTGTTTACCAAAACAATAATTATCAGCATAAGTACAGCATGAATACAGCCCCATTTCTACAGAATGTCCATTTATCTGATGTGTTGAAGGAATCAACCTACCTTTAACACAGTTGTACACTATTGGAAACATGCACTCTGCCAACTGAGTAATATCCTGAATTTAATTCTAATATGTCACTTTCCTTTGATAAACTCCCAGCATTTTTAAGAAATTTTTCTCATTAGTTTTAAGAGTATGGCTTTTCACTTGGTATTTCTCATTTTTATCCCTTTCTATCACTTCAGTCCTCAAGGCCACCAAGTGCTATTGCTACTTTAATACTTCTCTATAGTGACAGAACCTCCCAAATTGGTGCCATCCGCAACCTCCTTCAAAAAGTTCTGCTCGTGTCAAGGTCATTACTGAAATTACTAATAAAATCAGTGTGAAGGGCAAACCTCACAAAGCTCAGCTACAGTAATATTTTTCCACAATTGCCTCCATCCATTTCCTACCTACTTTGTGGCTTCCCCACCTTATCTAGTTATCTGACTCATACGTAGCACACCAAGTATTTTACCAAGTACACCTACTGCATTTCTGTCACCTAATTCAGAGGACCTCAAGCTGCATGGCTGCACAGATAGCAGCAGTGATATATTCCTTCTTGTACATACACATAGCTTTGAAGCTTTGCCGCCATGAGAGTTACCCAGCACTGCTGGACTACAGGTAGCAATTTGGAAAGTATAGACAACACATTATCCTCATGTGTCCCACTACATGGTGAACTAATATTATATCCCCTCGCGTAGAGCTCCATAGCAGCAAAACTCCAGGCACACACCAGCCCGTCAGTAACCTACACCTTAACAAAACAGCACACCCAGCTGACAGAACAACAACAACAACAACAAAAACACTGGAAGGCTCATCACAAATAAATACCCTTGCAAATACTAGGGCAATATGCATAACTATCAAGAAAAAAAAGATGAGCGCATGCAAATATAAGCCTATGTATACTCCCCTAGTATCAAGATGGCACATATATCATGTTCATTGGTAGCTGCAATGTAACCAACTGGCTAGTGTCACCTAGCAGAAGTCACTGATATTTTCCTGGCCTCCTGACCAAGCTGCAGAGGTCTTGGCTCCACGGCGCTAACTGACACGAAGATGAAGGGCAAAGAAAAAAAATCTTGTGACATGGTCACTGTAGAGCAGATCTCTCTGCCTGCCCTGATAAGACCCATATTACACTGCCTCATAGGGCATTACCCTTTCCTGTCCCACCTCCATTTGTGACTGTCTTTTCAGATCAGGAGCAGATACTAGTCTCTGGCCTTAATTTGGCTGTAATATTTGCCAATTATTTTAAGAGATGGCGACACTAACTTCTATTGATCTCATTAAAAGTAAAGGTCGTTGTGCAGCTCATTTCTCAGGGCTCAATATTACCTCCTCAGGCCAAAAGAATAGCATTGATTTTGGAACCTTAATCGAAGGTTAATTGGATTGAAGTGTGTATTGGGTTTTTGCTTTCTTTTGCCGTTGTTATTATGGCCATCATCTACAGGTTTGCTTAATCCTGCCAGGACAATCCTGCCCAATTAAACTGGTGTCAAATTAGCAACGGGTGTGGATGGAGAATAGCTACCGTTTGGAGCCTGCTTTTTGTCTCTGCTCTGAAATGGCTCCTTTCCACAGAAGATTAGGATGGCCACACACAAGATATCCTATTTCACACTTTGTCTTCCATGATGCAGTTGTGAGGATCTAAACACAGTGCTCTGTAATGCAGTACCATCACTATGCACTGCTGGACACATAAGTTGTCAGTAAGATATGGGAGTAGTTTTTAGAATTCCTGGGGTGTACATCTAGCATTCCCCAAACTCTTGAGAACTGAGAAAATTATTTTCCCACTGAACGACCCATCTTCCATGGCACATAAGTGGAGAGAATTATTCAGACTTACCTGGCCAGGAAACTGAGGGATTAATATGGTAAGTTTCTACAAAAAAGATCACTTGGTGTTTATCTAATTGTTACTTGAATATCTGCCAGACCTCAAACGGCTAGGGGATTCACTGGCTTGGCTTCATATGTAGTTGTGTTTCCTTGGATTTACGGTAAAGCATCTTGCTGAGATTCTTGAGCCATATACACTTGATTTACACTGATGATTGAGATTGACTTTCAATGGGAGAAGGGTTTGAGTGTAACTTAATTCTTTATGTGGTGTCTTTTGCATTTCCCCAGATTAAATCAGCAGGCACAAGAATAACCATTTTCCCCAGGAACTCCATGCTCCTTTTCATCTAACACTTGAGTTTTATAAGCACAAATACCTGAGACATGAGAGTTTTTTCCACACTTGCATTGACAAGGGGATTCCAGTCTAGGAAATTCCACTTAAATTTTGGCAGCTTCAAGACAGCAGCTCCTGCCCCTTGGCAGAAGAGTAAACTCCACACTAAAAGCATATTTTAAGTTGCAAAGCATATTTTAGTTGCAGACTAAGAGATACTGTTGCAGTAAGGATTCTATTTAGTAACTGAAGGAAGCAGAAAGCCACATAGGATGGGGTGACAGATGGCAATAATTGCACACAGTAGCTCATCTTAAGTACCTTAGCTGTTCGCTTTCACTTCTCAGCTGGACAAAACACTGACTTCTGAATCATCCACAGCCCATGAACAAGCTCTTAGCAAGCTGAAGCGCATGACACCATTTCCTTTCCCTGACTCAAATGTAAGCCACGGCAATCATGGTGAATACCCTCTCCAAGCAATTAGAAGAGAAGAAGGTTATCGGCTGTAGTCAACATGGATTCACCAAGAGGAAATCATGCCTGACAAACCTGTTTGCCATCTATGACGTCATCACTGACTGGGTAGGCGGGGGTTGTGGACGTTGTGTACCTTGTCTTCAGCAAGGTGTCTGACATCATAGAATCATAGAATCACTAAGGTTGGAAAAGACCCACAGGATCATCCAGTCCAACCATTCACCCATCACCAACGGTTCTCGCTAAAATCATCTCCCACAGCATCTTTGTTATCAAATTTAGAAAGTGTGGGACAGATGAATGGATGGTGAGGTAGACTGACAACTGGCTGATTGGTATAGCTCATCAGCAGAGCAGAGTCTGGCTGGAGGCCTGTAACTAGTGGTGTTCCCCAGGGGCTGGTGTTGGGTCCAATCTTGTTCAACATCTTCATTAACAACCTGGATGAAGGGATAGAGTCCACCCTCAGCAAGTGTGCTGATGATACAAAGCTAGGAGGAGTGGCTGTCACAGTTGGGCAGGGAGGAACCTGATGAGGTTGAACAAGCGCACGTGCAGAGTCTTGCACCTGGGGAGGAATAACCGCATGCATCAGTACAGGTTAGGGGATGATCTGCTGGAAAGGAGCTCTGCAGAGAAAGACCTGGGGGTCCTGATGGACAACAGGTTGGCGATGAGCCAGCAGCGTGCCCTGGTGGCCAAGAAGGCCAATGGTATCCTAGGGTGCATTGAAAAGAGCATGGCCAGCAGGTCAAGGGAGGTGATCCTCCACCTTTACTCAGGGGCACCAGCGTGCCCTGGTAACATTTAGAATACTGTGTCCAGTTCAAAAAACATAGGGATCTCCTAGAAAGAGTCCCACAAAAATGATAAAAGGCCTGGAGCATCTACCATATGAGGAAAGGCTGAGTAACCTTGGTGTGTTCAGCCTTGAGAAAAGAAGACTGAGAGGGGATCTGATAAATATTTAGAAATATCTAAAGAGAGGCAGGAAGCAAACGGATGAGGCCAGGCTCTTCTCGGTGGTGTGTAGCAATAGAACAAAGAGTAATGGCCTAAAACTTGAACATAGGAAATTCCATACAAACGTGAGGAAGAATTTCTTTACGATAAGTGTGACAGAGCACTGGAACAGGCTTCCCAGAGAGGTTGTGGAGTCTCCTTCTATGGAGATATTCAAGACCCATCTGAACGCCTACCTGTGCGATCTACTATAGGGTACCTGCCTTGGCAGGGGGTTTGGACCTGATGATCTCTTGAAGTCCCTTTCAACTCCTGCAACTTTGTGATTCCGTGTTGAACTCTCCACTTGACTGCCTGACCTGGCCTGTTAGTTGAAAGCAATACAGCATGTGCAAGCTTCACAGCTCCCACAGCCTGCTGACTCAGCAGCCTCTGCTAAAATAGGCTTTTAGATACTAAAGTATCTAAAAAAATGGACAGGGTGGACACCTATGCAGCAGATCAAAAATAACATCAAGATTTGTATATGGACAAAATCTCTCTAAATTGATCAGATAAAATCAGAATGGGTGCAAAAGAGGCATTAGTGGCACTTCTGTCTTCTTTAGAAGTTCATGCTCTGCTTCCTTTCCTCTTGTATACAGTATGCTACAAATGTGCTGAGAGCTACACAGACCATTGTTCCTTCTCTGCTCTACTCAAATTCTCCAAATCTATCTTCCCAAGCAAGAATGTAAATAATGTCTTGAGACAAGAATGACTCAGTTGTTTCCAAGTGGTGCCTTTTTCAACCCTGCCATGGCCTGGACTTCTCTCTAAATTCATACCAGCTTATTTCTTCGTAACTTCCCTCTCCAACCTTCTGTCCCACTGTCAATACCCTAGCTGCATTCTCATCCTCTGCTACACTTGCACATGAATAAGTAACTGTTACACAGGCAGATATTTCAGTGTTTGCACTTGTCTTCAGAAATCAAAGCCTTCTCTGATTAAATGCCATTACAGTCCAGCGCTTGGACGGATCCAGAGAGATTAATGTGCTCTTGGGCAGCTTTAATGATAATCCTGCTACAGACAGTATTAAGTAAATGTCAGTAACCTGGTTTGAAGGGAGCTTTCACCTCAGGGATCTTTTCCATTTAGAGAAGAGAAGCTCAGCTTGATTTCAAGGCTACGTTGTCACAAAAGAGAAATCCTGCTTATTGAAGACTCCTCTTTCTCTGCTCAGTAAAACAAAATGGAGTAAGATGATAGAAGGGTTGATAAATAGATAGAAGGGTTGATAAAAAGATGGGGAACTAATGCATCTCTTGAAAGCAAAAACTGGTGTATAAGTCACATCATAGTTTTGGAACTTTTGTTGCCACTCCCTCCTCATGTTCCTTTCAGTGCCTGCTGTCTTTTGCTCATTTTGCCACCACGCCATGCAGTTCCTCACCCACAGCATCAACAGCAGCAGCCAATACTGGACTTTGGTCATATCTGTCCCCATGTGCTGCACCTCACACAGTTCCTACCTCATCTTATTGTGGCCATAGTAACAGACCTTATACCTCATCAAATGCTTCTGACAGGGCTGGTGCCCTCTCTTTTGTACCGTTACTTTATTGGCAATCAGCAAAAGATAATCATTAATTTGGAGGGGCAGGGAGAGAAAGGAAGGAAGAACAGCTCAGCACAGGTACTGAAACAGTCAGCAGAAATGTGATTCTACCACTGAGAGGAGTAACATCACACACCTGACAGACTACCAGAAACCTCTGTGGCTTGCACTTAGCCATAGTAAAAATCTGTTGACAACTTTTTATAATTACTTTTTTACAGACCAGTAAAATACATGGTTTCATTGTTTCATGGAACCTATTCTGCCAAGATATCACAAAACAACTTTTCCACAGGGGTTGATGAACAAAAACAAGAGCTCAATCTTCACTCTAAATCTCTTCTATTAAAGCAAAGGCTCCTGAAAGTTAGAAAAAAATGAAATCAGCTTCTTCTGTACTTGATTTTGACATATACTCCCAGCAAAATATCCCATTGAAAAGCTGAAGCCATTGAGTTTTCCACACTGGCTGGCTGGAGAAAGCCCTGGAGAACTGCCGAGAATGCACTTCCCTGGGCTTCTCCAGACAACTTTGCTACCTCTAGCAGTTTGAGAAAATTCAAGCAACCAAAGTCTCAAGGAGATCTGCTGGGCTGGTTACCTCAGTCTCAGAATGGATCTGCTGTCCAAGAACTTTGAGGAAGCCCTGCTCAAAATGTGAATGTAAATATTGTTCAACAGTCCTCCTGCTAAGGCATCAAAATGAGCCTTTCTGACTATTTCAAGGCTGGATATTGAGAAATACTTAGTTTTGTATCTAAGTGCTGTGGGCTAGATTTGACCTTTGCCCATATAGCAGAAGAAAAGGACTTATGTAAGATATATTTGCTCAAAGAAACAGCTACTTTTGACCAGCTTTGTCTGGGAGAATGGAGCTGACTGGTTGTTCTGCAGTCAAACCAGGTTTTTTAAACTTCAAATGACATAGAAGTCCATCAGCTATCATGTTCTTCTGAGTCATACAATGACGCTCTGCAGACCAGATGCATCATACAGGAACCTACCTTGGTAAATATAAAGGAAGATTATCAGCACAAAATAGACACAGAGAATTGTGTCTACCTCTGATCAGCTGACAATCATTTCTCTGACTCCCTGATGGGAGCGAGGAGAAAAAATAATGACCAAAATGTTCCAAATGCTTCCTGAAGGAGATGTGAAAGAAGACAGACTGTACTATATACAAGTAAGTCATTCAAGAAGCCTCTTTAATGAAAATTGATCAGACATCTTTCAGAGAAGAGAAAGTCATTCATTACTGTCCATTGACCTTGACTTGTTCATCATAAGTAGAATGGAAAGAGAGACTCAAAGTCTACTTTAACCTTTGAATTTTCTTTCCTGTATTTCAGTGGAGAAACAAGAAAAGGTGCCTGTCTTTTGCCTGCAGCAGTTACTAGAGAATATTTTATTGGCTTCTGCTGGGTGCAAGAGCAGAGAAAGAAGTGTTCTATGCCGAGAAAAAGGCAGGTTGCTTAGTCCTCCACCAGAAATTTTTCTGATATCATGCTGACTTAGGGAAGCAGCTGAGAAGACACATATAACATTCTCTCCAAACTCACTTTTCCCTTCCCCTGAAACATCTTTGGTATATCTTAACCAACGTCGCAAGAACTTTGCCACAGACAGAAAGAGGAAGCAGAGAGGAAGAAGAGTAGAGAGAGAGGAAGCATTCAGATGTGAGAACTAAGTGGATGGACAGATTAAGTACAGTTGATTTTGTTAGCCCTTTAATAGCCAATCAATGAAGTGTGGCTTTGAGGTTCATGAACAGGGCACAATGAGAAAGGCAAGAAGCACTGCCTCAGTGAGCATTCACTGACCAAGAGGGGTGGCTTTCCACATTGCTGAATGGCCCAAAACTCTTTCCTCAGGCACCTTAGCTTTCTTGCAAGTAATGCCTTGTCTCCTCAAGAATCTCTTAGCCACACAGAATCCAAATCTTCCAACTTCATGCCACACAAATTATCTTATCCATCAGAGAAATGTGGCTTCCCCAGAGATGAAATCTAGCAGCTGCTTAATGAGGGGCAGGAAAATTACACAGCAGTATAGGACCAAGAAGCAAAAAGAAAACTGTATCGAGGTATGTCCAAAAGAAAGAGGAAGATTTTGGAAAGCAGAACTGAACAACCCACAGCAGAATATTATGCAAAACACTGTCGGTCAAGCCACTCTAGTAACTATAATCATACAAGGCCTATAATTTGTGCCTCCTAATGGGTTACAAAAGCTACACCCCATGCATTTGCCCAAGAGAAAGTTAATGCAGAAGAAAGAGAGAGGAAGAAAAGAGACAAAAAGATCAGAAGCTGAAGCTGTTCTACTAGGATAACAGGAACTGTCATGTTGGAACCAAACATTGGTGTATGCAATGTAAAAGCATGGTTATCACTCTGAAGATCTCTCTAGCTGTACAATCCTACAGAATAGTGTTCCCAAAAGGGATTACATACGTTCCCAAAAGCAAAAGAACTGAGATCTTTCAGATTGATTATTCTCTTCATACCTGTATATGCTCCCTTTTCTGCCCTTCCTTTCCTATCAGCCTTGGTCTAACTGCCCACGTGCTCAGTTCAGAGGCAGCTGAGAAAATACCTCATTGACATCAATGCCATTCTTCTCCATGTACACCTTGTCGTTCACCTGTCCCCCTTCCATGAACTCCATGAGAAGAACACGCCTTGTTGAGAGCTCCCAATAGATTCTGGGGACCTGAAAAGGGAATAGATGGCTTTGGTCAAACAACAGGCTGGGAAAAGGAAGGAGAACATATCACATACAGTTCAGAAAAGGAGTGAAAAAGCAAGAGGTTGAAATAAGGATTTTTTTTTCCTGAGCACAACAGAGGTAAATCCATCTAACGGCACTGCAGGTCTAAGGTCACTGCAGGTCCCTAGGACAGCTGCAACGTGTGCAAGAACAACACGCCAATACAACAGTAAAAGAGTCTGTGCTTGTGGAACATTTCAGGCACCACTCTACGAGATTTTGACCTCTTCCCACTCCCACTACTGTCTGATATCTCTTCTTTATCTGCTTTGCAGCTCCTACAACTGGCTTGCTCAGTACCAATTGCAAGTTTCTGAATCATTCACTTGGTGCCTTTAGATAGGAACCAGATCTCCTTTGCTACACACAGGGCCCACTTATGCAGTTCTAGAAATGATAAGCCATCGTCATAAATTGCATCTCAGCAGTGCTCCTTGGAACACAAACGCATTTGAGCTGACAAACCCCATGTACTTAGGCCATCTGCAATCAAACTGGGAGAAAAATCAAGTGTCACAAATACAGGGCTTGTCATAGAAACCCTGGGATACCCTTAACTATCTTATTGCCAGTGTGACACAGTAACGAGTGTAAAATGTCAAAGCACTTTTCGTTCAATCTGCAGTAAACCAAGCTGAGTGAGGTCTAAGTGGGAGGCTCTGTGTCACACAGGGATGCAGTGACGCAGTATAACAAAAGTCTTAACTCAGGCAGGATCCCCCATTCCCAGTCTCTATGACAAATTCTTTCTGTGCTGAAGCTTCCACTGTCAAAAGAGTGATATTACTGAAGTTCCCTTTAGATATTCCTCGCATCGTTGCACTTCCAGTGTCTCAAGCTGTCCATATTTATCTTCGCACATAGGAGAAATCGGAGGGGTACATTCTACCAAGGACATAAGAGAGCTCCATCTATTCCCATTACTGTGCCCCAGTTCATAGAATCATAGAATCATTTGAGTTGGAAGGGACTTTTAAAGGTCATCTAGTCCAACTCCTCTGCAACAGGGACACCTACAGCTAGATCAGGTTGTTCAGAGCCCTGTCCAGCCTGACCCTGAATGTCTCCAGGGATAGCGCATCCACCACCTCTCTGGGTAACCCGTTCCAGTGCTTCACTACCCTTAGCATAAAAAATCTTTTCCTTATATTCCCTCTTTTAGATTGAAATAATTTCCACTTGTCCTCTCACAACAAACCCTGCTGAAGAGTCTGTCCCCTTAATTCTTATAGCCCCCTTTTAGATACTGAAAGGCTGCTCTCAGGTCTCCCCACAGCCTCTTCTTTCCCATGCTGAACAGTCCCAGCTCTCTCAGCCTGTCCTTATAGAGGAGGTGTTCCATCCCTGAATCACTTTTGTGGCCCTCCACTGGACATTCTCTAGCAGGTCCACATCTCTCCTGTACTGAGGACTCCACATCTGGATGCAGTACTCCAGGTGAAGTCTCACCAGCGCAGAGTAGAGGCAGATCACCTCCCTTGACCTGCTGCCCATGCATCTTATCAATGCAGCCCAGGATACAATTAAAATAGATACATACTTTGGATCCTGCAAAGAGAAAGATAGCCATGCAGCTCCCTCTCCTTACCCACATGACTCAGATGTGGACTTAGATTCACACACTTCAAGAGTCCAGCACACTGGGGTAGGGCAGGAAAAGATAAGGAATCTTATCCATCTAATTCAATCTAAGCCGAAGTAACCAGCCAAGCTGCTTTAGCTCATCAGAACTCTTGAACAAGCAGCAGTTGTTTTATACTCTGCTTGTAACTACTGACAATGGCTCAGTCCCTCACAGCTCCACAAACTGCACTGTTCCTATTCTAGAGAGCTCATTTATCCAATGAGCCAATTCTACCTTACCACGTATACGAGACCAGACCAAAGACTCCTTTGCTGAGCAATTCCAATAGCTCTCAATCTTGTTGCTCAACACTCCAAGGATACTTTGCATGTTAACCTCACATATACTTTGATGCTAAGGATCCATTCCCATTCCTGAACAGGGATTTAGTTATCTGCACTTGTGGTGGTTTCACGCTAATGTATAGCTATGCTCCACCACACTGCCCTCTACTATCAACAGGTCTATGCCCAGGTAGAGACCAGACACAGGTGGTATCGCCCAGTGCTCTTCAACATCTTTATCAATGACATAGACAGTGGGATTGAGTGTACCCCCAGCACAGTTGCTGATGACCCAAGCCGAATGGTGCAGTTGACACAATAGAAGGGAGTGACACCATCCAGAGGGAGCTGAACATGCTCAGAAACTGGGCACATGAGAATCCAGTTTGCAGGCTGGTTCAGCCCGGTTCCATGACTAATGGGGTGGGAAGGACCCATGGACCCAAGCCCTAGGAAAGGGGGAAGGGAGAAAAGGGGAAAAACGGGTAAGGAGAAGGGTCTAACAACAAAACAGCGGCAATGATCTGAGGAGGAAAGTTAATTTATTATAATACTGGAATGCAAGATAACACAATATAATACAATATAATTAGAATTGAGGCTAAGAAACCAAATAAAATGAGCGACAGAGTGTCCAAAACTGAAGGCCTTACCCTAATGCTGAAGACAAGAAGGTCAGGGAGCACAGACACAGAGATGAGCAGTGAAAGAAGGGGGCATCTCGTGACCTGCAAACAGTTTTATCTTTCCTACTAACAGAAAATGGAAACAGAACAGTTGAAGTCTTCTGAGAGATGTAGTTCTTCTTCTCTTCTGAGGACCAGGTACCCAGAAATATCAAGAATCCATGGAACTGGAATGTTAACTCTTAAACTCCCAGCACACTGCATGATGTTATGATGCGGTATATCAATAACAACAATCATAAAACCATGACAGAATCTAATTAGTTTTAACAAGGCCAAGTGCAACATGCTGCATTTGTCTCAAAGCAATCTCAGATACGAGCACAGATCAGGGGAAGAACTCCTTCTCTGTGGAGAAGGATTTGGGGGTCCTGATGGATGGAAAGCTGGACATGGGCCAGTAGTGCGGTCTTGTGGCCCAGAAGGCCAATGGTATCCTGGGCTCCATCAAAACACAGTCAACTGCCCAGCGAGGTTGTGGATGACCCTTCCCTGGAAGCATTCAAGGCCAGGCTAGATGGGGTTTTGAGCAACATGGTCTAGAAGAAGGTGTCCCTGCCTATAATAAGGGGGTTGGAAATAGAGATCCCTTCCAACCCAAATAAATCGATGGTTCTATGAAAAGAGCAGTGACCAGCAGGAAGGAGGAGGTGATTATTCCCTCTGCTGTGCCCCTGTAAGGCCCCATCTAGAGTACTGTGTCCAACCCTGGGGACCCCAGCACAAGAAGGATGCAGCTGTAAAATCAGGTCCAGAGGAGATCCATGAAGATGATCAGTGGGCTGGAGCACCTTTCCTATGAAGAAAGTTTGAGGGAGTTGGGCATGCTTAGCTTAGAGAAGACTCTGGGGGAGTCTTCATTGTAGTCTTCCAGTACTTAAAGGGTGATTTATAAATAGGAGGGAAATCAACTTTTTACATGGGTAAATAGTGATAGGACAAGGGGGAATAGCTCTAAAATTAAAGAAGGGATATTGAGGTTAGATCTCAGAAATAAATCCTTTACTCAGAGAGTGGTGATGCACTGGAACAGGTGGCCCACAGAGGTGGTGGATGCCCCATTCAATGCTAGGCTGGATGGGATCCTGGGCAGCCTGATCTAGTGGCTGGCAACCCTGCCCATGGCAAGGGAGTTGAATCTAGATGGTCTTTAAGGTGCCCTCCAACTTAAGCCATTCTATGATTCCGTGACTAGAACAGTGAGAAACTAAAAGCAAAATGGCTTCATGAGACCCCATCTAAAGTACTGCGTTCAGCTCTGGAATCCACAATGTAAGAAGGACATGGAGTGGGTCCAGAGGAAGGCTACAAGGATTATCAGAGGGCTGGAGCATCTCTCCTATGAAGAATAGGCTGAGAGTTAACATTGTTCAGCCTAAAGAAGAAAAGGCTCCAGGGAGAACCCACTGCCAGCTTCCAGTATCTAAAAAGGAAACCTATAAGAAAGCTGGAGAGGGGCACTTAATCAGGAAACATAGCTATGGCAAACAGGCCAATTGCTTTAAATTAAAAGAAGGTAAGTTTAAATTAGATACTAGGAAGAAATACTTCACTAAGAGGGTGCTGAGACACTGGAACAGGTTGCCCAGAGAAGCTGTGGATGTCCCATCCCTGCAAGTGTTCAAGGTCAGGTTGGATGAGGCTTTGAGAAACCTGATCTACTGGACGGTGTCCCCGACAGTGGCAGGGGGTTGGAACTAGATTATCTTTAAGGTCCTCTCTCACTCAAACGCTTTTGTGATTCTATGATTCTACAAAAACACCTTCCATCACCATCCATCCTCTTCTTTCTCCTCCTCCCTAGTGGTGCCAGAGGACAGGGAACGAGGATTGTGGTCAGCCTCTGTCAGACCACATTCACATGCTCTATGAGGAGCTCCTTCCCACTGCTGCAGGGGAAATTCTGCTCAGTGTCTGGAGCACATCCTTCCCTCCTTCTTCACTGACCTTAGTGCCTGCAAGGGCTGCTTATCTGTTTCTCACTCCTCTCTCCCAACTTCTGTGGTGCAGCAATTGTTTCCTTTTATCTGACATGGGGCAGTTGCTGGGCTCTGCTCACAAAAGCTACCCCTGCAGCTCTCCTCATACCAAAATCCTGCCACATAAGTCCCATACAGCAAGCTTCCCAGCTTATCTGGATGTCCACTCTTTGCAGAGTTAGATTCATGAGAAAGCAGACAAACTGCAAAACGAGAAGTCCCTGAGTCCCTCTAGCTGCTGTGGTCTGTCTCCTAAACTCACAGATCCTCACTGCCTTAGATCATTTCAGATGACACTCATTCTTGTCTCAAGATTTACAGGAGCAAGTCAAAGGGCTTATAGAGAACCATCTATGTTCTTGGAAATACCTCTCTCACTCACAGATGAATTCTGTGGTGATTTTTTTTAATTACTCACAGATGCTTGGGTGTAATGCTAGTGCATGGAAACAATTTATCTCTGGCTTTAAAAGCTCAACCAGGTTCACAGCACAAAATCCACTTCTCGGCTTTCTTGCGTGTTTAGGAAAATTAATGATACAGGAGCCCAATTCTTCTGTTGCCTTTGGGTGATGAACACGTCTCTGAATTGGCAGGTCAGACGGGAGGATCCATTATTTAGCCATCTCAAGCCATTTGTTATTGTTACACATATTGATATCATGATAGCTCCTTAACCCAGCAAGAAAGCGATTGGCCGTCTCCATGGGGATTTACTTCACAGTCTCCTAGTTACAGCTGCAACGGATACAGCTCACCAAGGTGCATCACTTCTGATAAGTGCCCACCCAGTAAAATCATTGGCCTTTGGCCTTCTGTAGCCCTGGTGGCTTTTAGCTATCTGTGTTTACGGAAAGGCCACTTGCTGCCACTGAGCTTCAAAAGGCCTGCCCCAAACCTGGTGACAAGGAATTGTAGCCTTTGCATGGAGGAAGCAAGGAGAAAATGGACACACAGGCCTGTAAAGCCTAACAAAAACTCAATTCACTTCAGACATCTATCACTTCCATCCTGGGACTTCTGCATAAACAGGAGATCAAAACCTTGTGTTAATGTCTACATGCAGAAGGGTCCAAAGGAATAGGTATTTTTTGCTGTCACTGGGTATGTGCAAATGCAGTTATGTCAGTGACTGTGGCCACGGGACTACAAGTGCTCGAGTGTACCCGGGTATTTCCAGAATGCACACAGCAGAAGCCTGTGCCTCATATACGTCAGCAAAAGATGCTCATGTGCAAGTATGGAGATGTGAGCACATGTCTGCAGAGAGGGGGATGAGTGAATGTCTGGTTGAACTTGAAATATTTGTCAGTGACCTCTGTCAGTGTGTGGCAAGAGAGGTGGCGTATGTGCATCAGTGAGGAGAAAAACAGTATGGGTGCAGCTGTGTTTGTGTATGAAGGTAACAGGAATGCATTAGCCATGGATGCGTACGCACAACGTATGCTTGCTTCCAGAGAAAGAATATACTGTTTTGAAGGAGGAAAGATACACACAAACATGTTTCCTCCTGAAATATACACACAGTACACCAAACCCTTCTTGACATCCTCAGCTTCATTCTAGTTTTGTGGTCTGTATCAGCAGAACAATCTAGGAAGAACACACAAGGACTGAACACCACTCCCTCTCCATATAGCTCTTCCAGGTGACGAATGAGGTGCATGAGAGACATAAAGTGAGACTACTAATGCACATACATACATGGGAACATGTATTCCCTCACCTTCAGGAAGTCAAAGTTCTTGAGCATCTGAGCAACCTTTTCAGCATTTCTGCCCTCATTCAGGAAATCCAGTTCCAAAGGCAGATTCTTTTTTGCTTCTTCCACCAACCACATGAACTCAAAATCTGGAAAGATCTGCTTCACGACCAAGAGAAGAACCTGAGAACAATGAAACTGACAGTCAGCCACACTCCAGCTCCAAAGCCACTCCAGCTCCAAAGCCACACAGCTACCACAGTGGCTGGCAGCCACACAAAGCAGATGCTGTTTTGACAAGATTATTCCATGTAACTTACAGATACAAAAAATAAAAATGAAAAAATCCAC
This sequence comes from Pavo muticus, assembly GCA_016647715.1. Lineage (NCBI taxonomy): Eukaryota > Metazoa > Chordata > Aves > Galliformes > Phasianidae > Pavo > Pavo muticus. The sequence continues at coordinate 798,624 of JACDJE010000303.1, forward strand.
CCTAAGTACTTGTAGGGTTTCTGCAATATTATAATACAATATATGGCTTCATGCCTTGATTCTGCAACACAAATTTTGGCTTGCCTTCCACACAGGCACATCCAGGAGTGAAATAATAGAACAGACACAAAAGAGTAGCAGCCGGAACCCACAAAAGAGTAGCTGCCTAGAACTGAGTGAGCAATGCCCTGGAGAAGAGAGGATAAGACCAGATCTTTCCAAGAGAATAGCCCAGCAATTACTTTCTGTTAAGTCTTAACTCTTCTAATTCTACAAGTCATTGTTTGGCTTCATTGGAATAGTTCTCAGATAATGCAGAAGAGGAAGATCTAAAACTAAGATTTTTCACCTCTATCTTACTTCTTCCACTACCAAGCAAAAATTTTGCTAATGCAAAAAATCCATCAGGCAATTCAGAGAAGACAGTAAAATTCAGATACAGGGAGTAAGCAACTTGTCTTTAAATGACACTTCTGGCAGGAATCGAGTTGCCTCTCAGTGTCAGTGACAGCAACTCTGAGGTAGCATCCTCTTCTTCTTAAGGGAACCTGGCAGCTTCACATGCCTTTGAAAAGTCCAGCTGAAATGATTCTGGAAACGTTCGTCTAGAGCAACTAGAGGAGCCAGTGAAAGGCAGTCCTTCCTGAAGCAAATCAAGATTATGTGTCTGGATGGCATAATCAAAGCTGCACAGCAGCCAAGAATGCTTTCTATTCAGACGAAGGGCCAGTTTCTCAGCCAGTGTCACAAATCTACAAAAGCTGACAATTTGGACCATACATTAAGGAAAAAAAAATCTTTTTTTTTTTTTTTTTTTTTAACTATGAGTCATAAAACAAGAATAAAACTTAATTTACTAACTTTATCTTACTCGTTCTGTATGCCCATCTGAAAATGAAAACAAACATGCCATTGTGTTCCTTGACAGTTTTCTTTCCTAGATCTCCACCAACGAGGTGGGGATTCCTGTACTGCAGGAGGAACACTAAAACATGCACAGAAAGCTGTTATCATTGAAATGTATGGCAAAAAATAAATTTGTGAACCAGCACTGCCACTGTTCAGCTGTGTGAAAACATTTATTCTCTACCTCTCTCTCTGTACTTCTCTTATCTAAATGTCAGTTCCAAATTCAATGTTCCTTTAAAATGTAATCACCAGGTTCCAGACACTACTGAATGATTTTTCTACTGTTATATCTAAACGCATAAATCCTTACAAATCCATGTCAACCAAATGAAATGTAACCAACGATCTTCATGAACACATACATAAACTTTATAGGAGTTATTGATGCTTGATGTGAGAAAATTCAGACATTGTTTTTGCTTTCTTTGAATGCTCTTTAGAATCAATTTGCCAACTTGACCATCAGCAGTGACAGACTTTAAAAATATTTGACTTTTCTGGCAACTGTCTAACATACTGCCCTGAAATAAGTATTGATATAAGAGCGGAGGGATCTCTCTCTGGATTTATCAGATGGTGTCCTGATTTTTAAAGAGTCAGAAAATTATGTTACAAAACCACACGTGAATTCAGGAATTTTCCATCTCTGTTCAGATTCCTTCCCATCACTCTCTAAAGAAGACTACCTCCAACAACATTTAAATTAACCTCCTATCTAACTGCAGTGGCTGTCAGATTCTTAAAAGACCAGAACCTCAGTGGATATAATCTAGCTTCAAGTGCAGCCTTGTCAAACACCGTTCCACACAAGGATATGATGATGCACATGTAAACCAACACTCCAGTGGAGGACCATTAAAAAAAGACTGAGTGCATCAAGTTGTGAGCTATTTTCCCAAAAATGCGCGTGCACAACAGCTCCAGTATGACAAACTAGACTGTCTGCAGAAAAGACAATACCAAACTGACAAAAGGACGTACACTGTTTTAGTTTTACATTTCCAAGGAGAATTAGTCTAAAAACAGAAAAGAGAGAAATTGTTAAATAATTTGTCTGAATGTCTCTTAACAGCATAATTACCAATCACAGTTTCATATGGTGAGGGGGGATTTTTTTTCTGTGGCATCCACTGTTAACAGCACAAATGTCTCAAGGTGAATCTGGGTCTTGGCTCATTCATACACAATCCTCTTACTGCACTGATCTCACAGTCTTTCTTTATCTTGTTCACTCTTGACTGCTCAGTTTCTGCTATGCTGTCCTGAGCAGGAATGAAGGATGCCATACACCCGCTGAGAACTGCTGTGCATATGACAACTCACAAAAGCAAAGTCATGGGGCAGACCACTGCAGTCAGTCCTGCAGAAAATCTGAATCAAATCCAAAACTACACCAGGCACTGAAGCCAGTTCAAACTATTCTCTGTTCTCAAACAAGTACAGAATCAAACATATTCCATATTAACAGAATATATTTATTGAACTCCAAAATTTATGCTACTACTAATTCAAAATAAATGATGCTACAATTTGATGTGCTCTAACTGGAACCAGCTGTGTTGCTTCGCAGACTACCCAAGATTGCTCAGAGCACAGTGTTTTATTTGCCTAAAAAGTTTTAGTTATGCACTCCCCTCTGAGAGGGTGCTGGATCTTTGTTTCCTGATCTGTTGTGATGGAGAAGTCATTGATGGAGTGTCATTGCATCAGCAGTATCCTCAAAACTCTTATCAGACTTCCTGAGCTTCAGCTTCCCCTCTTTAGTCCCAAGGACATAATGTCTACCAATAGATGTATTACTTTGCATTTCTGCTATACGTACAGTTACATACTTATTGGAGAGCTAAAAGCATTAGTATTACCACTTACAGATCTAATCTTTCACCTCTCCTCCATCTGAGCCCCATTTCCATTTCTGTACTACACCACTGGCATCTTTGACTATTACAATGCAAGCACAGTGCCACAGCTTTTCTCCAGTTTCTCTCTTCAATGGACTAGACTTCAGGAGATTAAGAGAAGCCACAGCACTGCACTGGGAGCATGAGTGGTGCCTACCATTCCGGATAGGAACTTCTTCCTATCTGAACCTGTCCTTTGTGTGTCTGCTCCTGTTACATTACACTCTCCATATTTCAATGTTTTTATTTCCAGCATGAATCGGGTCAGCATTAAGGAGCTGATCAAGAAATAGAACTGAATCACAGCAGCCTTAACCAAAAAAACACGCTGATGTTGGTGAATGATTACTCTTTGGTGACGCAGACCAGAATGCAAGGGGAACTGCGACCAGTATAATCTACCAGGTAATGGGCACACAGACATTAGAGAGACTTCCAGGTTTACTCTGATCTTCAGTTCTCATAAGGACTTGCTCAGTTGTGATTCATGTTTTACCTGTCTGTCCTTCTCTCCTCCTTCACTCTGACCCTCTTGTTCAGTCTTCCCATTCACACAATCATCCTCACAGAATCTTCACCAACTTTCTGTATTATTCCCATATGACAGCATTTATATCTGTGGAAGTTCCAAATCTACAGAACTGATTGTTGTTATACCTGCTCACACCTTGGCTGAATTTGGACGCCTCACATTTGCGTGACAACTGCTCAGTAAGTCAAAGTCACCAGGCAGCTTTACCTCCATGAGGAAAATATCCTTGGAGCTCTGAGCTTGGACCTTTGGGTGCTGGATTTTCACCGCCACCGTCCTCCCGTCCTGCAGCACTGCCTTGTGCACCTGGGCTAGTGACGCTGCTCCCAAAGGCGTGTCCTCAAAACTCACAAAGAGTTCTTTTATCTGTCAGGAAAAGGGAAAGAGGCATCAGCTTGGGGTGCCAGAAACTACCCATAAGGAAAGCCTTGACCACTGGTCAGAGACAGTATGCACCAAATATGTGCAGACTCGGTTCTTTCATCATCATTCCTACGTCCCCTGCCCACCCTTTTCATTGCTTGGCCTCCCAATGAAGCCTGCCAAGCAAAGAAGTGTTCTCAGAGATGGTCTGTTTATGGAAACCTGTGTCTGAGTGCCAGCAGCACATTTCATCTAAGACATGGAACGGCCAGGCAGCACGTGAGGGACCACTGCAGGCTGTTTTGAAAACAATTTGGAGAAATTATGGTCGGCACCCTTGGCTATTAAGGGGTGCAGTGGCCACTATTAGCACAGTAGTGTGATATCATCCTGGCAGACTAGGCAGACTCCTCTGCACCCCTAAGAAGGGGTGCCAACATGGTTATGTTGCTTCCGATACAGAGCTAGTTTGTGTAGTGCTGATCAAGGAATTATTGTCCTGCTTCGCAGAGCAAGGTACACACAAGCTATATGGTATCCATAAGAGTCAGCAAAGGGAACACTTCCCACCCTTTCCCTGAGCTGGACTGATTTCAAGTGAGCAGTTGAGAAGCCTGTAATTTATGCAGGAAAAAAAAAAAGACAGAAAGAACATCAGTGCATTTTTATAACGTGCTTTTTAAAAGGTAATTAAAGATGGGAGCTGCAGTGAGCTAGTAATTAAGTATGAATAAAGACTTTCTAAGCAAAGTCTTCACGCGAAGTGTTAAAGGAATATTCTTTTTGCTGACAAGGAGAAAAAATACTATACGAAGAGCAGCTTGTTCCCTTCTGCAGCTGCTAGGGAATGAGCCCCCTCCCACACCACCCTATCCCTTCTCTCCCAGCCCCTTCCACAGAAATCTATTGGTAGCAACAAACTGGAGTGTTTGCAGCAATTAGATTCCAACAGAGGCTCAGCTGCCTCCAGCAATTCACGAGGAAGGTGTCTTTTCATTATTTATTTAATTCTGTTTGGTCCTGGCGGCAAAATCAATTAAGTAAAACAACTGCATTTAAAAACAACTAGTTATGTGTTTTTTAATTACAGCAGGTCCATAATTCAAACCTATTGACATTCCTGTCTCGTGAGAGAAAACGTTTTTCTCTCTTCCTCCTCCCTTTCTTTTCTCTCTCACTTCGCTGGATTTTGAGATTCTCGTTTCAGATTAGTATAAAGAAAGAAACACCTACAGGATGACAGATGGCTCAAGGGATGCGTTGAGACACAGATTTCTACCTCTGTGTGAAGTTTGTCTATCAGATGAAGAGGGAGCCTGTTAAGGAGAAGAGACTTAAGCTGCCAGGAGGAACACGTTGGAAACTACGACATTTTTAAGGAAAGAAAAAACACCAACAGAGAATTTGCTACGTGAGGTCAAGTTGGGGTTTTCTTCACCTCTTCCACTACTCCACATCCTCACATTAAAAGAAAATACCCTTTACAGGATCCCAGCCAAGATTACCAGTCCACCTGTCACGAAGACAGTAACATCCTCTAGAGGTTAAAGCACAGAACAGGGAGTTCACTGGCCTGAATCCGTTGTAAGGTATATTTATAGCAAAACTGCATATAAACTGCATAAAATTCCAGCTGCTCTGGATCCCAAAAGCTTTTAATTGCCTACATTGTCAATCCAATCATTTTCACCGCTACTGAATGCATGCAGGGAAAAAAAAAGAGCTGCACATATTCCTTCTGGCAGGAATAATATATACAATATTCTCACGTGATCAAGTTTTCCAAGGAAATATCATTTGAAGAAAGCTGTCTCGAGAAATTCTTTTGGGCAGAAGGATTTCTTTTTAAATCTTTTTATTAAGGACAGGAAAGCCAGGTTAGCATTCCTGTCCACTAGAGCCAGCCCACTGGCCCTGCTGCAGATCAAGGGGAAATCTGTGCACACTCGCAGGCTCCATGCCAAGGCACCAAGGGGAGGGACCACAATGGGGTCAGAGAACTGATGGCTCCTACAGGAGCAGAAAGGGAACGTGTGCACATGGGGGAGGGAGCAGATCACAGCCAGACCATTACACGAGCAGGTGTGAGGCTGAGATAAAGCAGCAGCACAATTACGGCTGGGCTCCAGGACCCCACTTAGCAAATTGCCCTCATTCGTTATGAAATTGTCCTTTTGCAGCGTGCTGGAGGCAACGAGTGCCTCTGAAGCGGGCTGCACGTCCCAGAGAGGCAAAAGCAAGTATGAGGCTGCATGCTATGGAGGCAGAGAAAGGGTGAGCCAGGCTCCTACGCTGCCTGTCACAGAGGTCTTTCCCAAGAGAATGGGTGCACCCAGTATGCTCTTACTGCTCACAAGTACCCAGTGACCCTTAAGAAAAACTCTATCCACCATTTCCATGGTGGGTAATTAGCAAGCAAAGGTCTGGGGCAGTTTTGGAGCCTACCTGATGCAGTGCTTAAAGAATTTTTCTTCCAGGCCACAGCCTGTCTCAAAGGGCTTTATCAAACTGGTTGTAACCATCTGCAATCCTAGCAGGAGATTAAACAAGCATAATTTCCAGACAGGTTTAATAAAGGTTTAAAAAAGAGAAAAGGAACTTTAGCGTTGCTCTTCCAAATGAGCATGACAGCCAGCTGCAGGTTTACAGCTGAAGAGGTGGGCAGCATCCCTGCACACAGTGGTTTCCCTCATTAGCTTTCTGTACATCCCACTCCACACAGGGCACATGCTCAACCAGCAAATGAATATGTCATTGTACTTCACTGGTCGAAAACACAGCCCTGACTGCTTAATTCTAAAGAATGAAGCTTGTTTAAAATATGCAAATTCTTTTCATGATTGTTGGTATTAGTATTCACACCTTAGGGAGCTGATATAAAAGCTCTTGCAGGATCCATCTACTCAGACGCTTCTTAGCATGCATTTGTGCTGAGGTTGCACCTAGACACTGTCATTAAGCCCAGAGTGCCATTGTACGAGGTGCAGAGCCATGCAGGCCCTGCACAAGCTCGCACATTCCAGGTATCCCAGGTTGTCACCCACAATCCCCCTCATGCACTGAAGCATTTTCCCAAAGCACACACTGCTCTGCCCAAGTTCCATGGCACACGTCAGCTGATGCTGCAATGTCGAGCACCAGAATGCCTCAGTGTTTTTTGTGAATCTTGTCCTTAAACACTTAGAAAGTTACTGGAAGTCAATTGGATTTAAGATCCTAAATCCTAAGTCTTTTCTGAAAGCATTGCCTTACATGACCTGCCCAGCATGTTCTGAGAAGTCTTTGGCAGAGCTGGGATTTAAACCAGATATCCTGAGTTACAGCCCAGTGTCTTAATCTTCAAACCATAAACGTTAAATGCGCGTGTCTTGCTAGCTAATTTCTTTTGAAATATATTGCTTCTTAATCCCAACCTTTTTATATCCGTGTGCTGCAGCAAATGATCAAATATTGCTGCTTGGTTCCAACCTGCCCACTCAACGCTGAGGTATACTTCCTTCACTCTCCAGAAGGGCTGCCAACAAGCTACCCTGGAGCAGGATCTAACTGATGGAATCCCTTCCTGACCCAGCACTGAGAATTCTGGCTTTCCACGTCTGTTCACAGAAAAACTCTTCCCAGCTCTGCCAGAGCCAAACCAGTATGGTACAGGTGGGTGACTCAGTAGACTTCCAAATGCTCAGCATTTCCCTGGGAAAGGTAGCTCTTCACCAAAGCATCTCAAGACTGCCTTCAATTTTATTTTTTTTTCCTCAAAAGGCCATTCAGTGTGGAAAGAGACAATGGGGAGGGAATGCCACAGAGCACTTCAGTCATGGAGAATGGGATTGGCACTGTTCGCTCGTTCTGCAGAAAAATTGAGGAGCAGCAAATTATCAATTAACACACAAGATCAGCTGACAGCACCATTAAAACAAGCAAAAAAAAAAAAGTATTTTTCCCCATATTGCTGAATTAAGCCATGGAACTCACTGCCACAGGGGGTTACGAATTCCAGAATTCCTGGTGGGTAAATAAGTCAGTGTAGAAAACCCTGCACAAGTTGCTAAACACTAAGAAACAACCTCTGGCCCAAGAAATAGCTAACCATCAGATTACGAAGGTGGAAGATCATATCAGGTAAAGCTTAATTGTATGCCAGCCATGCTTTTATAGCTTTTCAATGGCACTGAACACTCCCTTCTAAATCACAGCTCCATGGATGGCAATTTGCTAAGGTGAGCAAGCTCAGACTGCAGGAACCTTCTGAGATTTACAGAAGGATTGTGCTGTCCGCAGCCTCCCAGATGGGACAGCGTGGAGCACAGTGATAATGAGATTTGTGGGTTTGCTGGAGGACAGAACCACACATGGGAACAGAGCAGGTTTCCCAGGGAAGTTTTGGGGGCTGCAGCTGCCATCTTCACACAGCTTAGCACAGGGTCCCCCTGATTTCTCATGCCAGAGTAGCTGAAGAATTATTCAGCTCTAGGCCTGACACAGCATTTCTATGAATTATGGCTCCTAGAAATTCTGGAATTCTCCTTACTGATAATGGGACCCTACTGCTTTCAAAAGTCTGGATGCCTTTCCTGAAGTAGGTCCAAGAGATGTGAACCTCACTGCTGACTGGTCACCTTTTCAAGAACATAGACATAACTGTCCTTGGCACCAAAAAACCACTGACCCCTTCAAGAGTGCAAGTTCTAGGCATGAGAAAATGTTACGCTGGGGTAGAGTAAGCTACTTCCCAGACAGCAGATGAGGGTTTTTTTTCTATTGCCCCAGCCTCTCTATCCCCTCTATGAAAACAAAATGTGACAGCGTTGCTCCAAGAATTATTAAGACAGCAAAAACTGAAAGATCAGATTTATCGCAGCAGACAGTGGATTATGAAGAATAATTTATCAAACGTCAGAACAAACAGCCTACAATTTATAGGAGGCTTTGTTGAGTCAGTGAAATCTGATTGGGCTTCTCCCCACCTAATGAATGCCAAGCTTAATTGATGGTTCCTAAATGCATCTGTCAAGAATATGTATTTATTAACTCAATATTTTTAATAATATTGCAGATATACACAGGATAGCACTTTTCTTCTGAACGGATTCCATTGTGTTCATATTACATATACACATAAGTGTCCATTTATATATAGGTATATACTGCATCCATCCAAATGAATCCAGGTAAAAGGAGCGTGTGTATTCTGATGCACCGAAACAATAACATAAGGCTTATCACACAAAATTCCTATGTCTTTCAGTACACAAGAGGGAAAGCAATGTGGTTCCTTTCAAGGGGAGATCTGATATGCATTATGATGCCTGCCTAGAATTCAGCAGAGCTGAGCTCTAACATTGGTTCTCCCTGATATCTTCCTATGGGATGCTGGGCTACACCATGTTGCAGAGCCTCAAACAACCGCATTCAACGAAAAGTGAGGTCAGATCATAACAAACCAAGTCACCTGGTTCCACCAACCTATGCCACTGAGGAGGTAAGATAGTAAATGCTGGCTTTTATTCTAAATAAGGGAAATTGCAGTATTCAATCCAGTAAAGGCAAGGACTGTCATGGCCAGATTGGAATCCAGCTGCCTCAGGAACATCTTCCTGATTGTGACAAGGAGATAAATGTTTTTTTAATTTATCAATGAAGCTATCAGGTGTCACCTTCCTGAGACACGGAATGCCAAGATTAACAAAGCTCAGCTACCCAAAAGTAAACACTTAACAGCTGGACAATTCCTCTTCATTCAGTGTGGCCCAGGGAAGCCAAAAGGTTGGACACCCATGCCTAAACCAGTCAGAAGCTGTGTCACAATGCCAAGCTGCAAGCCCACTTCCTTTCCCTGGAAGCCAGAAGAAACTTACATCATTGAAATGAATGATTTCCTCAGGATACCTCTGAATAGTAACAAATTGCTGTCCCCTCCAATACCTTGATAAGGACCTCTTTCCACATGCAGTTAATCAGAACAGTGACCAGGCTCCTTCAGCATCCCACTTTCTTCCACCTCAGAATACACATCTGGTGCAGCTAGTCCCGTCTGCTACCTTAAACAACTCCCACAACTCACTCTGTCTGTAACTTGCCTTCAACAGCAGCCAGTGTTTTCAAACCCAGAGCCAAGCTAGTCCACCAGCAACTGTGCTTTTGGGGAACAGAAGGTGGAAGACATGCACACTAAACAGTGTCACTGCACACTGTTTTGCACAATATAAGCATCTTAGTCTATGCAAAATGCACAGAACAAAGCAGAGGCATATATATATATACTCATATATTCCTGTTCACATCCTTCCATTTCATCACTTTGGAAAAGAAAGCAACTTGTGAGCCTCTCTCTCTCTCAAATGGTGCAAGCCATGGGGCAGAAAGACGCCCCAATTTGCCCCATGTTTCATGCCCTCCCTTTGCACATATAAATGATACCTTTTTTCTTAATTTGCTCTTTCATCTTGAGCTGTCTCCCACTTGAATTGAACAATGTTCATTAAATCCACTCTTTTATCTCTGTCGTTTTGGAGAAATATTTCCTCTCTTGCATCCTTCCTGTCAGTGAGGATGGAGCCACACCTGTCAATCTTTGAGACAGATTGGATTCTTCAAGAGCACACAACTTGTCCACTCCGTGCCATTTTTTGTGTTTTAATTGAAAAGACTCTTTTTTTCCCCTGCTAATAAATGAGGCACCCCGTCCTCATTACACTAGTGAGCAGTGAAAGTAGGGCAGAAGACAACTTTCCGCTGCCAATAAATGTTCTTTTGCATCATGTCTGTTCAAAGGAATTCTCTTATTCCATGATTCAGGAGAGACACCCCTTTCTACTGAGATCCTAGGCTTTGAGGTTTACTGCGTTCCCTGTAAGTTCCTCTTCTGCTCCCAACCAATAGAGCTGAAAGTGCTAACAGCAGGAACACCCCTCTAGCTCCTAAGGAAGACATCGATAGTCCTGATTTTCTACCAATCTGTTAGCATGTCTGAGCAGCATCCTTATCTCTTTCATGGCTTTCTAGAAACATTCCACCAAGCTCTGCCCACAGACACTACCCCACCAACACTTCCAAATCATAGCTCACGCAAAATTGTCACCTCTTTTCTGATGACTTGTTGTTCTACCTCTGCAGCCTAGATCAGCCTGCTACTGGCCAAACTAAAACCTTCAGCCTCTCAGACGTCTTACAGATATTTATCTCTTTGTTCACAGACCACACAGCTAGAGTACGTTTCCTAATCCTCTCACTCAAACCATCTCTCCTGTTTCCTTTCTCATTGCAATAGGCAGCATCGCCAGCCTGTCAAGTATGCCTGCAACCTTGGCCTTTTCTTCAACGCTGACCTCCCTCTAGATCTCATTTGCAGGCTAGATCTAAATCCTGCACGTTTCTCAAGAACAACACCTCCCTCCCCCACTGGTCTTTTCAACACTAACACTTATAAATATCTAAAGGCGTCAAGGGGCCAGGTTCTTTTCAGTGGTGCCCAGGAACATAACAAGGAGCAGTGAGCACAAAGGAGAACACAAGTAGATCCATATGAACATGAGAAAACTTCTATCAGCCCAGTTTCCAACCTGTCACACTTGGATAGTGAAACACCTTTTTCCCTAGGGTTCGACATATGCACATTGGTCTGGCCTGGATCATACCAATTGCATGACATAAAAAAAACAACTTCCTCAACTCACTCTGTCTTACCCCTTTAGCCTCATCAAGGTCTGTTTATAACCTTCCAATAACCCCTTCTATCTGCTGACCAAACCTGTCTGTTTTCCTTCACCTTCAAGTCTTCATAACTTAATACCAATTTGGTAGTCCAGGATGGTTCCTGCCTTTGACACTCTGCCTGTGTTGATCTGCTGCATTTTATCTTATATCAAGTCTGCAAGCTTTCTAGGACAGAAGCTGATTTTCACTCACACCTGTATAGTGCCTGGCATAGTGAACTCCTTACAATGACTAGAGCACTGAGTACTAGTGCTCATAGGTGACAGCAATCCAACTGTTCTGCCCCTTACCACTCAAAGTGCCCTTCCCATTCTTCCCAAGCCACACATGCAACAAGATGCATACAGGTCTCCAATACTCTCATAACCCCTTGATCACATTCCTAAATACATATTCCAAGCAGCATATCTCTCCTACAGATATCAGTGGCCTGCTGCACATTTGGAAGGAAATGCCACAGAGATGCTAAGCTGGCACATTAAGCAAGAAAGTAAGATGTAAGAAAACACACAGAAGCAAATGAACTTCCAAGACCATTTTGACTCCTGGCATAAATACATACCTGCCACAAATTGGCTGAAAGCGGAGTAGGAAAGGGTCAATGGACCCACAACAACAGGCTCAGCTTAGTCACAGTCAGGAAGAGGGAAGGCTCTGCTGACTGCAAAGACAGGGCCCAAGGGCCCTGTCAGCAGTAAGCCTGAACAACAGCAGCAGTCCTGTGAGAAATAACCAGCTGCCAGAGCCTGAGGATATATAGAGACCTTCGGGAGCAGACATCACCTGTGCCTCATCTTAAACGCCTCTGATTCGGTTTTTAATGCCTGGGGGCTTTGAGAAGCATAAGAGAGAATGGGCTGGGAGGAAATAAGTTTATGGGCAGGTTTATGTGACTATGCAGAGTGGTGAGGAGGTATCTAGGGATACACAGTTGAGAGAGATGAGTTACAAGAATCTTAGCAACATGCAAAACTGCACACAAAAAAGGAGATGGCATAGCACAGCGCTTTTATGTGCACAGTTTGTGTGAGGAGTGGTAGGCAAAATCCATAGAAAGTCAAGTAAAGAAGAGGGCCAGGATGGGTGTTGGAGTGTCTCTGAAGAAGTAGAGTGTGCGCGAGAAGCTGTGCTGCAGGGTACATATCTGAGAGGACAGCACTGCTTACATGTGAGTGTGTGCTACAACAACAGACCCATCTACTCCACCTCCTAAAACTGACAGGAGAGAGGGACAGAGAGAGGAGAGATCAGTGCTCCTGTGTGTACTACAAGGATCACTTCTATGTGTTTTTTCAGAAAGGAATGACATAAAAATGTTTCCAGGCCTAAGACAAAAAGCAGGAATGGCAGAAGCTGCATTGCACTGCCCAGCAGCCTGTCACCACGGTAGGCAGAGGTATGACACGATGAAAACGGGCAGAGGACAAAGCCCCAGTCTTCCGGCCCAGCTACATTCCTTTGTTGGGCTTTGGCCATAATTACATCAATGCAAGTGTGATAAAGTGTTACTGATGTACAACATTACCCAGTATAATATGAAAGGGTTTTAGGAGAGCAGGTTTGAAGTAGACATGGAAGTACATGCAGCCTAGTAGATATGGTTATCAGTCTGAATGGCATACATTTCAAGAAGTGAATATGATGAAGTCACTACATTAGAAGAAAGATGCTAAAAGGTAGTAAAGCCCTGCTGGAGATGTTAAACTCATCATAAAACGGTTTGAGTTGAAAGGGACCATAAGGATCATCTAGTTCCAGTGCCCCTACCAGGGACAGGGACACTTGCCTCTAGACCACAATGTTCAAAGCCCCACCCAGTCTGGTCTTGAACACTTCCATGAATGGGGGATCCACAAATTCTCTGGGCAATCTGCTCCAGCGTGTTACTACCCTCATAGTAAAGAGTTTCTTCCCAACATCTAACATAAATCTAACCTCTTTTAGTGAGTCAGTTGCTGATACTGATTATGGCCTGATGAGATACTGAAACATCTGCACACCTGGCAAGAGGCACAGCTGTATAGCTCACCCCACATAGAAAAGGGTGCAGTGACTGAAGGGAAGCAGAGGTAGGGTAACTGTATGGGACCCTGGAGTTCATGTTCTTTGCAGCATACTCTCAGAAAGAATGTATGGAGATCCAGAACACTCGTTCAAGAGGAATAACAGCACAGCAAACGAAGTCCACAACTGACTCTCTGCCAAGAGCATCACTGACACCCTGCTGGGGAAGGGAAGCAATGCTTCCCCTAACGATGAGGCATATGAACCCACGAGCCCAGAGCTCTCTGCACCGATCCAGAGAAGAAAGTCCTGTGCTAAGCCAGCCACATCATTTCCTGCTTCCTTCTTGTCAAACTCCGCTCTGAATATCAGCCTCTCCTTTCCACTCCTGCCCATATTTCCACTACTATTCATGGCTCTATTCTGATCCATCTGCTCTTTTTACAGTTTGTTTATTCTCTGTCCCTTCCTCCTCTTCTTTCCATGTTTCTTCCCTTGCCCTCAGATCTTGTTGGGCTGCCAGGTCTCTAGTTCAGTGACATAACTCAGCTGATTTACCCTCCTTAAAGCAGTGTCTACTCTCATGTAAATCACCCTCCAAAACCCGCCTGTGAAATGGGCTTGTTCACTAAACTCTATGAATAGGAAAGTAGGCACAGCTGGCCTATTCATAATCAACATAAAAAATAGATTAGCACTTTACAGATTAAACATTATCGTTTCAACAGTTAACATAAATCAACTGCACTTACAGACCTAGCATTGCCGCTGCCACTGCAAGGTGACAGGCGTCGCAAAGGGAAAGGCTGTCAGTCCAGGGTGCAGTGGTGAGCAGCTCATCTGTCTTCCACCTTGATAAGTTCTCATCTGGCACCCCAACGGTGCACTGCCAGAGGTTGTTACAAGGAGAAAAGTTGGCTAGGGAAACAAAGGCAGGGGGGGTAAATTTTTATTAATTCATACGGATTTCTGAGCAATCCAGCAAACCCACAATTTTAGGGCCAAAATCCAATTGTCCTACATCCCTCCCTAGGGCTGATGCAGCACAAAAACAGATGGAGCAACAGAGTTAACTCCTGGAAGAGGAACAGAACAGGGAAGCCTCTTAAGAGTGACTGGTATCTAGCTCTGTTTTCTATAGCTCAAAATCATTGGGCCCTTGTGGCTGAAGCAAAGCATTCTATCTAATGTAAGCAGGGACACCCATTCCAAAAAAAAAGAAAAACCTCATCATTAACTGAGGGAATCGCCTCACCAAAGAAGGGCCAAGGACTGAGATTCACTCCAGATGTGCCCTGTTGTCAACAATGCTAGAAGAGTGGACCAGAGTCAGCCACTGACCAGGCTGCACCTCTTCCTTCACCATGGATACCAAGTCACTGGAGCTGTTCAGTCAAGCACACTGCCATCAACGTGCTGTGGCGGTGTAGTCCGTGAAGTGATGAGACCCACAGAGCCAGCACAGTCAGTATCATTCCCTTCCACTCTGCTCACACATTGAGAACCACTCAGTGTCTCAAAAAGTTAGCCTGAAAAAGCCAACCTGAAATTTCTGAGCTGGTCCTCATGATTCTAAGTGTCTTTAACAGGACATGCTCTTAAGAACCGGTCTCACAGCTCTTTCAAACAAAAAAGAAAAGAAGAGGAAGATGTTAGGTTATGGTCCAAAGGACCACACCCAGCCTGCGACAGGTGGTGTGGCACACAGAAGCCCCTCAGGGGCTTAGGTACCTCCCTGCCAGCAGGGTCAAAGACACCAGCAAGCCACAAAAAACAGGGCAGCAAAAGTTACATGGAGAGACTTCTTCAGTATACCCCCTTTTAACAAGCCCTGGTAACTTTAATTGCTCTAGCCTCTTTCTGCCCTTTCTTGATAAATGGGAATAACAGTTAATAGACCTGAACCAATCCATTACATCCAATAAAATGTTTGGCAAAAATTAGCTTTGTTCTCCACTCACAACTGATACCACTACGGTTTCATCCATTATCAGAAATGAGCTAACTAATGTATATTTTCTACTAATCTTTTGGAATTTGGAAGGGTTGGTGCTGAACAGCCTCTTCTGAGAATTTGCCAATTTGAGATGGAGTGGTTATGTGAGTTTTGTAAGGAAAAAAAGCATTGGTTTGCTTCAGCTGAGCTCTCCTGGCACAAGCTGTTGGTCATGTGATTTTATTGCTTCAGTTGTCACAGACAGCTTCATATGTTTGGCTTTGAACCATGCATCTTGTAAAACCAAAGCACTGCAAATCTTACATAAAATAAGTGCAAAATGTGCATAATGCTCACAAACGTAACCTGATTTCCACAGAAAACATTAGAAAACTTTCTCTTTTCTGGCTGGCCTGCTTATGGATTGGATGGTTCCAGTATGGACTGGAACACTTGGGTTGCTAATGGTGGAAAAAGCTTTGAAACCCTCGAGATCCCAATTCTTGCTTCAATTTTCAAAACACTTTTGCATGCCAGGCTTCCCACATGGAGGATTTCCCATGTTCTCACCCACAGCAACTCTTTTACAAGAAAGAAAATCTTCAGGCAAGATTGAAGTCCCTTCTATAGCTCAGCATCCCTTCATAGAATCATAAACTCTCAGACTGATTCCACAGTACCAGAAAACAGCTCACTAGATTGCCTGCACACCTCAAAAATTCATAAAAATGCTACGTCTATTCCACATGTTAAAAAAATGCAGATACACACAGGCACCATAACTCATTATTTTATCTTATGCCCTTTGTTTTGCCTACAAACAACCTTTTGCCAAAAGATGCCAGATTCACCATCTCACGTTTTTACATTCCTGATGGGTCAAGAGCTAAATAACTGGTCAGACCTAAAATTCTGGAAGAAAATAGGAGATGCAAATGGGGCAGAATCAAGTAGGAAATTAGAAGATCAGTGGGTAGACAGATGACAGGATTCCCCGCTCCCTCGGAGAAAAATCAAGCTTGCTATATGCAGCCTGTGCCTGGATCAGAGCACTGAGTAGGAGTACTTCTGAGTCTATCAGCAGATACAGAAGCTTGGAACTGGAATGATAACCCCGTGTGCTGAGATGTGGTTTCTGCCTATGGATAGAGCACTGCTGAGCACATCCACCACTTTTCACAGGGTGAAAGCATGGAGCACAACCTGGCACAGATGTGCAGTGCACTGCCAGCCAAGATTTGCACCAGGGCAACACTTCAGGTGTCACGGAATCCCTCAGAAAACCATATTGAAGAGAGCCTACCATCTGCACACAAGACGCACTGAGCCAATAAATTCCATGCAGGTAAGGTATATATTAACCCCTATGCACCTAACTAATCTGTAAATTAAAGAAATGAAGGTCACTGAGCATGCAAACCAGAATTACTCCTTACTATGCCATTCTTCATTGCATTTTCTGATCTCAAATATTTCAGTTTCTTGCAGAAGATTAAAAAAAAGTAATCCCTCAGAAAACCCACTGTCCAACTTCTTGTATTGTAGATCAGTAAAGTTAAAGGAAGCCAAAGAAGATTAACCTCTCGCTTATGCACCAAAACTTTCCTTTTCATGGGCAATGGGGCTTAGAGCATCTGGGAAAAGAAAACAGTCTCCTCACCCAGGGCAGGAGGGAGCACTTTGTCCCAAAGCTCCCTGGGAATAAGGACACCAGCTTGTCATTGGTGTGGCATTAAGGATCAATATCTCTGGAGCCTGAAAACAGAGCATGCAGGAATATGAGTGACAGAGCAAGGAGGACCGCCTGGCCCACACGAAGTTCCTTGTTTGCTTTCCCTCTGCATTTAGCACTGGGGCCCTGGTTTTGGGCAGCTGGTGTCTGCATGGTCTCAGTGCAGGGGCAGCTGTACCGAGCTCCACCAGCACCAAGAGGCTCATACCCACAGAATGGCAGAGATGGGGCACAGTGGAGGCTGTCACAGCAGCAGGGCCCATATAGTGGCTGTTCCTGCCTTCCAGTTGAGTAATGCAGGCCCATTTGTTCTGGGTGACATTAATACTATTCACCATCCATCTACAGACACTTTAAATTACCTATTTATGGCCAAAATCCTTTTCATAATTGATAAAAATCTCTTTTTTATAACTCAAGTTATTGAAAAAAGTGAAGATTTTTATTCCTCATTATAATTTTAATACAAATGTGTTTTTTATTGACAGCTGCTTGAAAGCCCTGAAAGAGACTAGAGGAGGGGTGGGAGAAGGGCCAAATCCTCCTTGTCCCACAGCCAGCCCTGTGCTCACCACAGCATCATGCAGAGTCATTGCCATCACAGCCCCCACTCTGGGGGGTAACAAAAGGCTGGGAATGTCACAGAGGAACAGGAGATTTCCTGTGCTGGACACAAAACCCACAGCAGGCATAAGAGGCTCTTGTTGACCTAATTGTAATTTCCCCATGTCTGGTAGTCATGTACATGAGGGCCAACTTCAAAGTGCACACATGGCACAGTGTTACTAGAGGGTGCTTAAGGTGTAGCATTAGAATCAGGATCACAAGCAACAGGAGACCTGGACTCAGAGGTTTTGCCATGGCATATACGGCATGTTTGTGAGAGCCGTCTGGCATCAGATGCACAGCATCAAGAGTGAGAGCAACTGTGCACCAATTGAGCCACAGCAGCACATTCAGGCAGAGCACTCTACTACTCTGCAAACTTGGGGTAAGCAGGTACCTCTCCTGGCATCCTAGTCCGGTTTAACAACACTGCCAGCCTGGGAGGTGGCTTTCTGGGGCCATATCAGGATCCGCAGCATCATAACCTGAAGACCTTGTCATCCAGTAGGGTAAGTGAATCTTCTCCAGGGTAACATATGGATCCAGCTAAAGAAAGTGTTTCACATTCCCTTGGGAACAATTTGGATGCTGTAGGACATGCAGTGTAATACCCAACAGCATAATGAAGTCTTTACTACTCTCCCACAGTGTTGAGCACTGCTTCAACAGTTCTGCAGATCAGAATTAAGCATGTCCTGCAGCGCTTAAAAAGCAGATAAACAATTCCTGAAATAAAGGAATCAGACTGTCCTCTCTACCATTGCTGGCACAGCAAAGGCTGCCATGCTGTACCAAGAGTTCCTACAGAACCAATAGTGAAAAAAGATTCTCCTATTCCTGCCATCCTTTCTCAGACTGCAGCAGCTCAAGGGCAGGGAAGTTTCTTGCCGTAGTGATTAAGGTTGTCATGGCAAAAGCCAGGGCATTAGTACCTTGCTGCATCCCAGCTCCTTTCCCCGGTAGGTTCACATGGCCATGTGGCATTGCTGTGCATCACTGCAGCGACCACGCTCCCCAGGTGTACATGCTTATATTTCAACAGTGGATGAATAAGGCTCATGTACTCAACAGAGAAACTGTTGGGATCTCCATGAGCATTTTAAAGTAGACGGATAAAGGACAGCCTCCCTCTTGGCAACAGTGTTTGTCTGGGGATAACAACTTCTCAGACAAGAAGTATCTGTTTCCTCTTGCACAGCACTAGTGCCCTGCCAACACAAGGGTAGGAATCCAAAGAGAGCAAAGCTCTTTGACTAAAGGCTGGGTCCCCCAAACACTACTGTCTGCAAAAATACATCCGGATTCAGAAACCACAGCACAGGAGGTTCCTCTGCTTCACGTGCTTTGTTTACTAATCATAGTAAAACCATCAGCGTATCCTGCCCTGCTCAAGCAGCAAGCTCCATGACTGTATGGCTGCAGGAGGATTCTTGCAAATGGCAAACTTGTCCTTGCACTGGTGTAAAAGCCACAATTAACTAACTGCGGGTGGTCTCCTTGGAGGCACAGGCTAATCACACAATTATAAACTATTCCCGAAGTATCCCTATTAAATTCTCTCAGCTTGAGCAAAGACAAGTTTGTTGCATTAGGTTCCCTAAATCATTACAAAAACAAACAAACAACATCCTTAATTTACCACCTTGTAACTAATAGCCATGGACATTTACCTGTGATTCTAATACCCAGTTTCACCAGTTATTTTATTTTCATATATTCCATTCTCTTCATTTCTCTCTTCTTTCAATCTTTGTTTTCTTTCTCTCTTTAGCATTTCCTCTTTCTCTTCCCATTCCTATCTTTTTTTTTCCCCTCTGTCTCTTTAAAATTAAATATTGCCCAGCACTGCCCATGTGGGTGCCGTGAATGCTAAGAGGGAAGGGCTGCTGTGGAGACTGGATTCAAGCTGTCTCGCTGGGAATCAATGAGGCATGGAGGGCTTGTCTAGCTCCCAAAATGCTGAAAGAAACCAGGGTATATCTGTGGCAGCTGAATATGCATTTGAGAAGAAATAAAGGGGTCCACCTCTTACCACATGGCTCTGCTTCTGAGAGACACTACACAGACAAACAGAGGTGGCTGTTTTGGTCATTTAGTAGCAGCTAACCTCAAGGTGGTTTTCCACGTCTGCAGAATTGAGATTGCTAGGTGGAGCCCCACAGAGCAGCAGGGTTTTGCAGGGAGCAGACAGCCTGTCCTGCTCCATCTATCCACTGAGCTATGAAACACAGCTGGTAATGGCCATGCTCTGAGGACGCAGTGCTGAGAAAGGAAGCATCTAGCTTGCAGGAAGACAAAGAGAATGCAGGCCGGGGGCTGACACTAACCCTGCCATTAAATTGCAAGGAGATACACACTGTCATTCCTAACTACACCCACCACATCCAAATCCATCCACAATATATCCACTAGGTAGAAGCAAATACTTCACTCAAACCCCCTTGTTCTCCCCACACCTCCTCACCACACAGACAGACTTCCTGAAACACCCCCAAAGAGGCCCCATAAACCTCTTTTTATCAGCAGCTCTGCATGTACACACTGCTTCTATTCTTCAACAGCCTGTCTCTCCCCCAGCAATTCCACCTTTTCTGCTTTTTCTGCCTTTGCACTCCCTCCTTCCCTCCCACATCAGCTGTGCTCCTTGAAATGCCTCTCATCAGCCTGGGAGTTGTAAGGGGACCTCTTCTCATACAGGGCAAGACACAAAGCAGCAGAATGCTCTCTCTAAATACCACAGTTACTTTCCTTATATCTGATGAACACAGACACCCACCTCTGATCTCAGTGCTGTGGCCTACTGGGGGTTAATGGTGACAAATTCCTTGGATATTATGCTACCTGACTGCAAGAACCAAAAGTGATTTACGCTATTATTTTCTTTGAAGGTTAATTAGGGACTCAAAAACGTAAAGGTTGTCAGTGCCAGCTGGAATTGGTCTACTGCAGCCAGGGGAAAGCAGTCTTTCCTCACAGAGTCCTGCTAATGCACCTTTATCCCAAGCAGCCCCTACCTCTTTGCCCAGATCCTCACGAATGACTTGCTCAATCTCTTGCCTGGTGCTCTGCGGGGCCTGGCTGTGCAGCACCTTGAGCGTGCGGGTGTACTCCTCTGGCAGCAGGTAGTCAAGTGCTCCCAGGTGCTGGCCCACCTTGATGAAGGTGCCTCGGTTGGCACAGCACAGCTCTCGGAGGCGCTCAGCAGAGCGCAGGTGCACCTGCAGAGAGACAGAGCATCAGCCAAGCCCTTTTGTTGCCTATTACATGCGCAGAACCACACGTACACCTTCTATTTATCTGCTACTGAAAGACTCTAGGAATTTCCTTTCTTGATTTTGGGCTTCATCTGTGTAAGTTAACTATTAGGACTCCACCTTGATTTAGTGGGACTGAAGCAGACCAAGACAAGATACTCCAGAGCATAAGGGGCTTCCATATGTATCTGCACAGACACCATGTTCAGGGACAGCAAATCAGCTTTTGGCTCTGCCCAGGGCTACATCCTCACACAGAACATGATGTCTACCATCATTATTATCCATCACTATGATGCACAGGGAACTCTTGTCAAAATACAAATGTCAGTACCACAAACAATACTGGAACCTCTTTGAGAGAACAAAGAAAGTGAGAAGAAAACCACAGATACCAACCCAGGAATACTCAGGAACCTGGAAGAAGAGCCTGTTAAAAAATATTATTAAAAATATTAAAACTACAGATATCTCTGGTAGTGAGGAAGGGCAATACGCGGGAAGATCTTCATGCTCCTCAGCTCACTTCAACATACTAAAAGGGGAAATTACACCAGTCAAGTCCAGACACATTTAGTCTTACTGCTACAGACACACAGTCTTACTGCTCACATTTCCAACAAAGTGACAGTAGTTTTATAAACTAGGATTTAGGAGACTTACTGGTTTTGCTTACACTAGCCGAAAAGCATGCAAATGACAAGAACTATCACCTACCACTTGCCCACTCCCGAGGTTCACTCCGCCTCTCAAGTGCCAACCAGCCACCACATCTTTTATTGACAGTAATTTATTCTGCTTTTATTACCCTCAGTAGGAAAGCCTCCTGCCAAGGACAGAGCTACACTCAATATTCTTTCACAAACTTCAGATAAGCTTACCCAATACGTTAATAAAATCTAAGCAAATCAATGACAAAAAGCAACTGTGCACCCACCTGCTGGCAGTGCTCAGCATCTGTCTTAATAGAGGCCCCTAATTCCTATGGCTTCCATGTTGTAAGTCACTGAAGGTCAAATCCTGCATGTGTAGACCTCATCTGTCCAGGAAACACCAAGATACTGTGGTAAGGGACTCTACTGAAAGCCTTAAAGTATGTGGCAGAGATGAACACCATCACAAAAATGCAGAAATGCCACCACATGCACATCCACACCCACAGTCTCTAGTGGCCACTTCTGCCCTCCACGCAGAGCAATGCTATGCCACATCACGGGGCAGGGCGAATGTCTTGCTTCTGGGAATGTGTCAGGGGACAGGCAGGGTGCTGAGCTGTAAGTGCATGAAATAAAGGCCAGGGGGAGTGTGAGGAGAAAGCCTAGTGTGAGAGTCTCACACTCTGCATGTGAGATCTGACAGCTTGATGCATACATGCACGCATGCACACACACTTTCCTAGGTGGCCACGCACAGGCAAGCATAACTGCACAAAGAGCATGCTTACCTCAGCATACTGCCTGCTCAAAAGCTCTCTCAGATGCATAGGTAGAAAATAACCTCCACAAGCAGCCCTGAAGCCTCCCATATTCCTGTGCCACACCTGCTTGAAAGCTCCTGCTGCAACAAGCAGGGCTCTACCCTGGTTTTTTTCTGCTCTCCCCATCCATGCGCAGAGGAAAAAGCAGGCCAAAAGGGGATAAGGAAAAGAAGCTGTGAAAAGGACAAGAAAGCAAAGAAGAACAAGGAGGGAGTAACAGGATGAAAGAGGAAAGCAGTGGGAAGGAGGAAGCCAGAGCAGCTGGGTATTTTGTCACACCACAGGGAACTCAGCCCACTACAGGGAAGCAGCCTTGGTGCAGCTCCGATAATTGCCCTCTGCACACTCCTCCAGCAGCAGAGGAACTCCTGCCAAAGGCTGAGTGGGGCTGGCACCCCACAGGTGCTGGGCCAGCTGCAGCCCAGGGCACAAGTAGGACACAGCACCAGGCCTGGCTCCTTGCAGACACACTCAAAAACCTCCAGGACCAAGCGAAGGCCAGCACATGGACTGTGATCCCCACAGGATGCAGCAGGAGCCCATCAAAAGGCTCTGGGCTGCTGCATGGCTCAGGGCAAAGCACCAGAGATGGATGCCAGGGCTGTAAGACAGGGCTGGGCATGAAGCCTGGGGTGGCCAGCTGGGACCAGAGGCACTGGCCCCAATGCACTTTGGCACCTTGCAAGGATCACTGGGGAATGGCTGGGTGGGTGAATGACCAAAGGCAGCTGGGAGGATGGAAAACTCAAGTAACTGCATATACAATTGATGAAGACACACTTGGATACAAGGTATATCTTCGTGCCTATCACTGCAGACATGAGAGGAAATTTTAGCCCTCCCAAATTTATCCATCCTACAGAGAACCTAGTTTGCCTTATGATCAGAGCAATCCTCAACAACAGAGACAATGGCACTCTGACAGAAGAGTTAAACGGATCAAAAACCCCACACCCAGCATTCTCCACAGCACATTTACAACTGGCCTGGCTGACACTCTGAGAGACAGCTGCCTCGGATGCCATCAGGATCAGGGGACAGCAGCTCCTGCCCATTAGAGAGAGTGTTGACTGGACAACGTATTTTGGAAGAAAACCTACCTGTAGCCTTCAACTTTACAAAACTTCAGTCTTCATTACAGGCAAAGGTGAGAACAAAGCAGGACTGTGAATCTCGCTGTCAAGGTCCCTTTTCTTAGCACATAGGACAAGGTGTTCAGCAGAAAAACATTCTTAATGCTATTAATTGTCTTGATCTCCACAAGCCAGGTCATGGTCCAGATGTAGCATTTGTTTCTTTCGTACACAACCTTCCCCTAGCCATAAGCAAAGTAAGAGGGCCACACTCCTCCTACTGTGTCCGCCTCTGTTGACTCATGCTTCCGCCCTATCTCACAGAAACTCCATGGTGAATGGAAATCCCCCAGAATGGCTCAGAGCTTTCTCCAAGAAATCTCACAAGATATCACTTTGTTACATAAGCAATACCTTGAAAACTCTTCTTATCGGGGAAAGAGCTAGGAACAACAGCTAGTTAGACATAGACCTGCTTGCATGCACCCTGCCTAGGAGCATGCTGCAAAGAAAGGAAGCATTTCACATACAGAGGATTACCAAGAATAAGCCTCCCTCAGGAAGCACTTCAGATCACTAATGCTGTCTGAGTGTGCAGATGGCTCTTTCTCCAACCCACATTGGCATCTCTCTCTCACTCCACACTCTCCCCAAATTTCAGCAGGATCATTTCTCCATTAGCCTACAGCACGGCTATCAGACCTATGTGGCTTGCCTAAATCCTGACTAGACTGAGATTAACACTAATTACTAAAATGGTTCCATGTGGGCCATAATGAAAGCACAAATTCTCATATGTGGAGTAGACACACCTCTGGAATGAAGCATATACTCTGCAAGCAGGAGTGCATGAGGACGTTTGTTAATTTATCCTTGATGTACAAGCAGATCTGGCTGCTCAAATCATTTTGATGCTTTTGAAGGAGTCTTTGCTCACAGAAATCCTGGCAAAGCAACAGACGTGCAGGTGCCACAAATGAGCAGACATTAATCTGGCCTTCAAATGAAGGAACTAATTTAGAAGATAATAAACACCAAAGCTAAGATATCCTGGTGCCAACTTGAGTATCTTATCTAGTGATAGATCTGGCAACAAAAGTGCTCAGAAAGGCCACTTAGGACAGCAAGGTAAGAGGTGGAAGCATTCTTCATATGAAAAATCCTTCAGAAATGTTATTCCAACTCTGAGGGGCATACTCATAGCTGGCAAAACGTGAAATGAGGATTAGGGATGCAGAGAGAAAATCTGAAATGCAATTAGTCAAAGACATAAACAAGTCACCAGAAATTCCTGGTGATGAGAGCTGCCTCCAGGAATACTGCAAACACAAATTCCTCAGAAAGGCCGTCAGGCTGGATTTTGGTGAGAAGATGGGTCTAGAACAGCTGCTCCTTCCTCTCACCCCCACACAGGGCAGCACACTTGGACAGGTGAGCAGGAACAGTTCCACACTGCTTCCTGCCCATTCACTTTCACTTCAAGACCAGGTTTGGTGAGGCCCTGGGAAGCCTAGTCTGGTGGGTGGCAAGTCTGCCCACAGCAGGAGGTTGGAACTTGATCTTTAAGGTCCCTTCCAATATAAGCCATTCTACAATCCCACTTATTCTCAGCCTGAGCAAGGGAGGAGGATGGAGATGCCTTCTCTTGCCACTGCCAGATGCTGAGAAGTCTGCCATCGGCCTGCCCATCATTGCTAACAGTGGGGACACACTCTCCATATCAATATTTTTAAAAAGCTGAACACATCAATCACATAAAAATTGCACATGATTTCAAAGGGTAGCTGAAATGTTAATAATGATAACAAAAAAAGGATTGCGCATTAAAATTGTTAGCTTCCAGAGAACTGAATGGGAACAAATGTTCCTTTGCTTTTAAGAAAAGCCCAGAATAATCTGGGAAATTATAATCCTGTTAGCTTTTATTCTGTATCAACTAAATTAGCTGAGACAATAATTACAAAGAGTACTAAAAATCACCTTGCTATCTGTGATACGGATGAAAAAAAGCCAACAGGAATTTGAAGAGGATAAAAAAAGAAATCATTCTTCACCAGTCCACTAAAATACTCTGAGCACATTAATGTAATAGTCAATACAAGAGAAAGGGGAGATATTCATCAGGGCTTTCTAGTGCCTTTCAATAAATTCCCCCACTAAAAGTGAAAGGAAAAACAAGAAATTATTGGACAAGATGTAAGAGCATTCTTTTACATCATTTGCTCAGTTATCCTATTCCCTGCTCAGAATTCCGTCTTCACAACACCAAGCCCAGAGCACTACAGACAGTAACGGTGGAAGACTCTCTGGACAGGACAAGGGTGCAACACCTAGTGGTGTTTTCACCACAGCTCCATTCCAACCTGCTCTGAGCAGCTTTAGGCAAGGTGATAATGCAGAAGCCCTGTCCATGTTAGCACCTGCAATGTTGTTACTTCCACTGAGGCTGAACTAGCAGCAAGAACACCAAAAAATGTGCTGAAAAGGGGAACAGGTACAGGTAGCACCCACAAGGCAGAAGGGGCTACAATGGGATGTCCTTCATCACTACTGAAAACTAACAGTAGTGTCCTGTTAATCCCCTCTTACACTAAGGTTTAATTTCCCTGCTAGCAGTAGCAAGGAGAGAGAGAACAGCGCAGTGACATAACTTGCAGAAGATACAAAAGGAAGTATTCAATGCTGTGGAAAAATAAGCCCTGCCAGGCCCCTCCTGAAGAGAGGTAAGCAATCAATAGACTAGCAGATCACCCTCAGCACCCACGGCTGCAAGGTTACACGTATCGGAAGGAGCAATTTATCCTATCCGCACACACTGGTGGGCTCTAAATTACTTGTAAGCATTGAACACTTGCATCATGCTGCTGCGGATGGCTAAGCGAAGGCACCTGCCCAGTGCACTGTGTGGGCCTCAGAAAAAAAAACCAAACCAAACAAGCTGTGTAACTGTATAAGGGAAGAGAAAGAGAAAAGACGTGAAAGATATCAAAATGCCATTGTACAAACTGAAAGCACAAACCTAACCTTAGATTCTAGACATTCCACCACAGAATGAGGTATAGAAGAAAAAGCAAAGAGGACAGAGAAAGCCAAGAAAAAAAATTAACACGTATTTGAAAAGAGACCATAAAGAAGAGATCTGAAATGTTAAGGGGCTGCTCTGATTAGAGAGAGTTGCTGTTCAAGAGAGAAAGGAGTTATATGAAATAATAAAAGGCAAATCTGCCATTCCTATTTCCAGCTTTCACAAAACAGCAAATAATATGGCATTCCACAAAACAACAATCTTTTTAGTTATTTTTTTAAATACCATTTTGTACAGCATTAACCAGGGGCACTCACTGTCAGAGGACAGAAAAGCCAAGAGCTTAATGGTATTCAGAAAGGCTCAGACATTCATGATAGAACAACCACACCTAATTTAATATAGAGCTTTTCATCTCTAAAAGTGCTTTTACAAAGCTTTTTACAAAACTCAGGATTGCTATCCCCCATGTTATAGACTCATAAGAACATCACCTGTAATAAAACGTCTAAAGGGCTTTAAACACTCTTGCTCAAGGCATCAAGACAGGAATCACCCTATTGATCCGCCGCAGTGAGAGAGAATACAAACAGGGTGCACTGATGGCTCCCACCATCATTAAAATCTCTGAAGAACCCATTTGGTGTATTCAGCTCCCAAGTTCAAATAACACAGGGCAATCTTTTTGCTGTGGCTCAACTGGTTTCCAAGGATCTTCTATATTTGTTAAATTCTCTGCCACTGCAAGGACTTGGAAATCCTGATAACGGTAGGGCTGCATGCACATGACTAGTAGAACTATAGAGCAGCTTTAAATAAACCAAGGCAGCACAAACTGGAGAGGAACAGAAAGAAATCCACCTCAGCTTAACACAGTGAGTGACTGAAATCACGTGCTATGCTAAATATTTCTGTACTTCTGTGCTTTAAAAACAACAACAGAAAACCCAGAACCCATTGAAACAACAGCGTAGTTGCGTCCAAGGGGCTGTTATCTCCTTTTTCAGCAAGTCTGAATAGCATCCAGTTAATATAAACTACTACAGCCTTCCCTAACACTATCAGCCTGGTAGGTAATCAAACTGACTGACAGCAGGGATGTGGCACCGAGACACAATTCAAAATGGAATTCTTATTGCCTCCTTTATATACTACCTTTCATTCCTACTATTTACAAAAGCTCATTCTTATGCACACCAGAGACTTCCCACTGAAATGCTTCCTTCCACTAACTGATCGCACTGCTGATTGCAAGCTGAACGTGTATCTTTGGAACTGGAATACTCCTGGTGCAATGTAGCCCACAGTCTAATAATTCATTATTTGTGTAAGTCATGTACAACACTCACGAAGATTTATCTGCAGGTTTCTGTCTGCCCATAAGAGATGAGGGCGTTCTACATGTTCTCACTTAAGCAGGTAGGTTGGTACCTTTTCAGTCCTGTACTTTTTAGTCAGCTCTATTCAGGGCTAAAAAAGCTTCCCCCAAATCCCAGTTTGGACTGCCATACTTCATAAGAGTCCTAGCAGAGACCAAAATCCTTCAGAAAGTCCAGCACAACCATAGGTAGCCAGTGGAACAGCCAGGAAGTGGGAAAGAGAGAGTTGTACAAGGACTGCCCTGAAAGTAATGCCTCCTATTTTATTATGTTGGCCCATGACATCAAAGGCAGATGGTGGTGGCAGCATGGCAGTAGAGGCTAAACTTTCCCACCAATATTCTGTTACATTTTGTTGCCAAGCAAAAGAAGGCAGCAGAGGGGCAGTCTGACAGAACAGCAGCAGATGCAGAAGGGCAGACGAAGAGAAGGTGCATCATTCAATCCCTCCACATGAAAAAAATGGCACCTATTAACATTCATCAATGATCGCTGAGCATTTATGGAGACCAAACAGTGGATGTGAGCACACTGAGGGGTGAGTGGTATGCTTCAGCAGGTCAACAGCAGATCACCTCCTCTGGTGCAGATTTTTACAAGGCTCTTCTTGTTAATTGCTGGTGAAAACGGTGATAGTGGTGACTGTGTTGCAAAATTGTGTTTTGTAACTGAGAATCTGCTCTATCAAATAGTGTTATTGTGCTCTTCGTATCTGTTGTAGTTTCTGTGGAAATAAACAGGAGGCAATACTTTTGGAGCTACCCACATAGCTTGCAAAGGATGGATGTTAAGGACAGAAATGACTCCTTAGACTGAAGTGACCGTTTCTTAGCCTCCCAGTTCCATGAGTACAGGAGCAAGGTGTCACTCAGCTAGCATGGCCAGTGAACTCTGACCAAACGGAAGGGCGATCACAGTGAATGCGTGTCAGCTGAAATCTAGTGTTGCTGATGGGGCCTTGCATCACAAATGCTTGAGCAGCCGAATTTAAAGCAAATGAACACATTTCATTACTTAGGCAAACCTGTGGAAATTGGGAAAAACTTTTCCAAACGTTCCAAGGCAACCCACTTGCAGATATACAAACTGCCACCCTTGGAGTCATCAGGACCACAAATCTCCATGCACAAGCACACACAGACAGCTGACCTCACACCTACACTGCACATACTCCCACACTAATTCCTTTATTCACAGTATGGTTTTCAACAATAAGTATAGCTGACAAAGGGGAGGCCCAGCAACAAAGCCCTAGATCAAGACACTGCATGATTAGGGAAACATTTCTGCTTGGCTGAGGTACATCTCTTCCAGCAGTCACTGGAGAGGAGGAAGCAGTGCTGCTTGGCCACAGTCACCTTTGCTGAACTCTACCCTTGCTGACTGGTGCATGCACAGCCAGTGCTGATCATCTGCTCATGTTCCATCTTCATTTTGCTCCAAGCTCGGTCATTTGTGCTCTGATTATCCCTCATTACTGACGACCTTGCTGTAATGAGTTTTAATTTGCCTCGTATTAATTAGAAACATTTTCATTAGCCAGCTCAATTTTGGGTAAATAGCTAATAGAAGCAACTGAGCAGCAATTAGTTATCTGTGGGGCAGTCCAGGAGAAAAATCAGAAGGGAGCAGTTGATTCCCCTCTAAACACCTCTGTGATACACGGCACTATTCTTTCTTAGTCTCCTTAGCAGAGAGAATAAGCAGCATAGGGAAGGGATGGCCAGCTAAAATAAATGGGACGTAGCACTTCTACAGCTCCAGCATTACCTGCCTGTTCTCACCCACTAAGAGTTCCAGATCAAACTCTTGAACATGGGAATCTGAGACTGACATCAAGTTGAGCCCTTTTTCTATGGACGTCACCTCCAGTGGATGTGTGACAGTTGTGCCAAAATGATAATTGATTCGATGCTGCAGACAAGAGGCCTACATGTCAGACACAATCTTGAGGGCTTGAAAGTATAAACATTCAGAAAACTAGATCTCTGCTGCAAGGAACAGCTAAGACATCCTTTAGCACAGATCACTGGTAGAGTTCCTGGTCACTTGAGTAACTTAACCACAAGGAGGAAATAAAACCAGTCGTAAAACTGTGAGGAGATGGTGTATTTCCTGTGGTAGGTACAGGCACTGAATATATTGCAGTACAGGACACAAGCCATAAAAGCAGCTGTCAGCACACAATCCAGAGGAGAACCCAGTTCACCAGTTCATAGCCACACTGGTTTCTGAAAGCTTAGCAGGAGTAAACTCCGCAGTAATTTAACACAGCAGATCTGATTCCGATACATTCAAGGAGCCAGTGGAGGCAAGAAAAGTTATGCCCCCTTGGCAGAAATATGCTTGAGTTCCAGAACAAACTTTAAGTGATAGTTCATTCTGGATGGATTCAGAGACATCTTTTGCCAGCCAAAATTACAAGAAAGGAGAAAACTAAGAGCTCATTTTCCTTTCTCCTTCCTGAAAGATGCTGTCTGTAAACAAATCCTCAACGGTGGCAGCAGGCCCTGTGCAGGCCCATAGTCTAGGAGCTCCTACCATAAGATCATTTAACACTGTTACTGCCAGCTTCATAAACACCTCTGAAAGCATTTCACAATGGTAAACCCCCATCTTCCTCATTGATCCTAAAAAAAAAAAAAAAACCTCTATCAGCAAAATGATTTGAGTGGGTCCCACAAAGAACAGTACTGTCAGAACTGTGAATAAAAATCAAAGTTCCCTGTTCTGTTCTCTTTGCTAGATTATCTACTTCACACACCAAAAGCAAGACAGGCAGAACTGGACAATAAAAGACCCTCTGTTACTGGTTAGAATTCTTAGAGACATTTTTTGCTTCCGGTTTCTGTGTCTCTGTATCAAATGGTCTCTCCTTCACAATTAAAGAAGTTGATGATTTACTGTAAACGGACACCAGAGCATTGCCTCACTAGAGATATGAAAGTGAAACTTTGCAAGGTAAGAAAGGAAGAGGAATTTAAAACAGTAATATGTTCTAAAGACTCTGGGTAGAATGGCAAACATACATTTCAAAGCCTAAGCTACTTCGTGGGAAACTTGGAGGGCAAAATGAAGGCTAGCTTCCATTCCATATGCCAAACGAGACTTTATATTTCTCACACATGAGTGAAACTCTCTCGTAGTTCTGTGCTTCTGTGCAGCCCTGTACTCATCCCTTGATCTCAGCCTGCTGAGGACAGTGGGTACACAAGGCTGTCCTGTGTTTCACTACAGAACACCCACAAAGGAAAGTCACTCAACAGCATGGCTGCAGAAAGCAGAGACATTTACAGAAGCTGCAGAAATGAGGCATGTGTCTCAACCCATTGATCACAGTGCCTGCAGCTCCTGTTACGGAGGTAGGTGAAACGATAATAAATTTGACACAGTATCTCTCAAATTCTTGCTAGCAAAATTAATTAATTCAGCTCAGCTTGGATCAAATCACGTGGAGTGACAGTAAAAACAAGCTGAGGGTTGTGAAGACACCATCTTAAATGGTCTTGCCTTTAGCAGTGGTGGGGGGCTCCCAGCCATCACTCCTATTAAGCCCCACTTTAATTGCTTTCAGTCGTTGTAGGGAACAAGATCAACTGAAGTGTGTTACATTCCAAAGCGTTCCCTAAACAAGAACTGCTGACGCACCCTACAGAAACTGGAGATTAATAACCAAACGGCAAGAGATGATTTCTGTAGCAAAAACGCTCCAGGTGGAAAACACTCTCCAGACAGCTATACCCACACAAGAAAACACTGGGTAGGAATTAGCATGGGAAGCGAGTGCTGTTCCTGGGAAATGGAAAGGGAGGGCAAATTAGCTCAAACAAGGCCACAGTAGGATTTAGTTGCCATTGATCTTTAATGGCTGTGCACAGGGAGGCTTCACAACAGGGACAGGGGTGTAGAGATGGTCTTTTCACCAAAAAAAAGTCCCAAGCCCCAGGTGAAGTAGAGCAAGCAAAACAAATAAAGCAGGGTATGACAGGAGCCACTGCAAGACAGCTGAGCCAGGATGGTATTGATGAGAAAGAGCTCCATTTGCCCTGATTTGCCCTTAATAATAAAACCAGTGATACCAAGAGGATTAACTTGGTAACATCTTCCAACTGCTCAAGTGATCAGACAGTGTAAATGGGAAGGGAAACAGAGTGTTAATGGGGGCAGTGAAGAGGTGGAAAATGAGATGAAATGAATATCAAGTTAACGTGTTCAATGTTGAATATTCCTGACCTTCAAAGAAAAGCAACAGACCCCAGTAGCAGACATGAAGATGGACACTTGATTGCCTCTTTCCTTAGTCCCCTTGCCCCATCCTGCAACAAAATGGAGCTGGAAAAGATACAGAGTCTACAGGAACCTCTAAGATACGCTGACAGATGAGATTTATAAAGATGGATGTCCTATACAGAGAAGGAAAGACGAAGAAAGCTCAGCTAAGTCCCATCTAGTTCAGCAGCAGTGGCACAAGACAAGGTAGCTTCACACAGTCTGCTCTCCTAGTGTGGGTGTGCAGGGAAGAAGGAAGAGCAGAGGCAGCCGTTGCTGCTGGAGGGGAAAAATCATCACATCCACTTTGTCAACGCCAAAGAATCTGGGTTGACATTTTTTTCTTCCCAACAGTCGAATCCCACCCTACCAGCTGCATGTCACAGCTGACCTCCAGTCAGGACCTATCTCAGTCAAAGTCAAGCAATTAAGCTGTGTGACAGCAGCTTCTCCCCCTTCTACATATGCAGCTTCACTCCTGGCAGGTCACTACAACGGCCAGGACAGTACAGAAAACAGGCTCAATTCCTCAGTGACAGTCACACACCAGCATTTGGTTTGGTCACAGAATCCAGAAAGAAGAATCCCCACTGCAGTCTCTCTAGAGATCTCAATAAACTGTTCCCTTACCAAATTAATACAGGCAGATTCTTCTCCCCTTCTTTAATCTGAGATGCCCTCACCTTTAAAATACAGCCTTCTTCCCATAGGAAAAGGGTGCGTGAAGAAGAGAAAGACTGCAATACATGAAATACCTAGAAGTGATTAAATTAGATTGACTAGGAGCTCAGGAAAGATAACCACCATGGGATTATGCTGCCAATTAAAAAAAAAATTGCTGCAACTGTCATAGCACTACATCCAACCTACAGAGGGTGGCCGCACTGGCACTAAGTCATCACCAATAGTAAAGCACAGTTCTAATTTTAAATTAGAAGAAAAAAAGTCCCCTTGTTACTCAGCAGATCTGATCCCCTCCGGGTATCAGTCAGAGTTGCTATCTTCAGTGAAAAATATATAAATGGTCCCAGCTTTTTTCCTCTAGTTAAAAGCACACAGCTCCACACCAAGAAAGGAAGCTGTGTCTATTAGCATCCCAGTAGTAACACCACTACGAAGACTGAGCTGATGCCTCTTCAGATTCATGTACAAACAACAGACTTGCTAAACTGCCATTAGAAGGTCAGATCCTTCCCCACAGCCACTCCTCTGCTTTCACACAAGAAACAGCTGGTCTGTGCAGTTGCCAATGGAAGCAGAATTTGGAAAAAACACACTCGTGGGTGCCTCTGAAAGTAGCATTTGATCTGCTGAATCTTCATGGATGGTAAGAACACAAGAAACAGTAAGAACTTACACTGACTTTGAGGGTGCCACTTAAAAATAGCATGAGGTAGCAGTTTAAAAAAGTAAAAAGTGTGAATATTAGACATGGCATCACACTGAGATGAGCAGAAGGACAGCCCAAGTGAACCTGTATGATGTTTAGTCACAACCCAGAGCAGATTACTTTTGCTCCCACAATAGGCAGAAGGAATTACCCTCAGCAGAACCAGAGGCAATTGCCTTTACTGTATGTAGTATCACAACAAAAAGCACTGCATGTGTTAACCCTGCACCTGGCTATGGCTCACCTAGGTTGTGAAGGGAATGAAATTGAGATCATCTTAATGTACACCTATATATTCAACATTTTGCCCTTTCCATTGCCCAGTTGTTGAGTTTTACCTCTCACTTAGGAGATGAATGAGCATCCACAAGGCAAGGATGTTGCATGTGTAAATGTCAAATATATTATAAGAAACAAGAGTAAAAAAGTTAGTAAAGCTGATGGATGTTGTTTCATTATAATTTTAATAAAATGAAGTGCCCCATCCCACTATAGACTCACTGTCAGCCATTATTTTACTTATGAGGAACTGTGTACAACATGAAATAGTATCAGTGCACAGGGCACACATTCAACAAGAAAAGGAGCAGAAAGACTTCACTTCTTCGTTTTCAGGTTACCTATCCTATCCAGGACCAAAATGTTTGGTCAGCAGTCATTAAGAGTGGTTCAAACTAGGATATTCTAAAACAGATCTTTTCTTAATTGCCTGTGGAAAAATATCACCATCCTTACCTCCCACTCTTCCAGAGAATCATAGAATGGCCTGGGTTGAAAAGGACCACAATGATCATCTCGTTTCAACCCCCCTGCTATGTACAGGGTCGCCAACCACCAGACCAGGCTGCCCAGAGCCACATCCAGCCTGGCCTTGAATGCCTCCAGGGATGGGGCATCCACAACCTCCTTGGGCAACCTGTTCCAGTGCGTCACCACCCTCTGTGTGAAAAAATTCCTCCTAATATCTTACCTAAACCTCTCCGTCTCAGTTTAAAACCATTTCCCCTTGTCCTATCTCTATCCACCCTCATCAACAGCCATCCCCCTTCAACTACAAATAGCAAGAAGCAACCACAAATAGCAAGAAATGGGTTTTATCCAGAGGAAATCTAAGATAGACCTTTTCTTGATATAAGAGATGCCAATTACTACAGATAACTTTTACAGGTAGCTGAAGAAGCAGGGTAAGAAAAGCTTGTTCCTTCGTTACCCAGTTAGAACTCCTCAGTGGAGATCACTGCAAAACTGGCCATACTTATCACAATTTAAAAAACAAAACACCATCTAGACATCCAGAGGCTTCAGTTTGAATCTCACATAAGCAAAAGTCAAGGTTTTCCTTTGGCAAAAGGAGAGGAATCTGGTATAGGAGGCTAACACTGGACAAGAAAAAACAAAGACGATACTGCAGTGGAGACAGACAAGTCAAAACCAGGCACTTTCTAATGTTAACTAAAAGGTAAATAATAAACTTCAGACAAAAGGCCTATCACAAAGTCAATCAGTATGAGACCTGACAGAAAAAAAAAATACTGAAAAAGATTCTCAAATGAATCAGACCTTGCTGGCAAAATACAATCACCGTGAATAAGACCCCAAGATAAAATCTGAGAGACAAAAAGGACCACAGAGAATCAAGCACTGCATAAGACGGTTGTGAGGCAAGCAGTGAAAGCATTATTTATGGATTACAAGCATCTGATATCTATTACTTCTTGTATATTTAGCATAACAACATTTGCATACTTCACATGGAAACCCCATAAAAGAAGATGAAGTTAAAATGAAACATGGAGTTGACTCCAGAAAGCAGGTTAGCATGGAAAATGTGATAGATACTGTCGTGGTCTGGTCTCTAGAGTGGAGCTTCTGTCCTCTCCCACTAAGGAGATCATGGCATGAAGGGGGGCTGTGCCACTGAGGATTTGATCCTTTTGAAGGAAGGGAGAGAGTGCCAGATGTACAAACACTTGGCTAGCATTGATAAACTCAAGAGAGGGGATGCTGGTCCCAATTAGATAGATTTTGCTAAGTCACTGCTGCCTAATAACTTGAGAGAGACTTCAATCAAGGCAAAGCTGACAATATGAACAGGACTCCTCCAGGAGGCTTCTTTAAATCTACATTACACCTGTTCTAGAGCCTGACATAGACTCATTTTTAATTGCGTGCTCATCAGCACATGCGATTTACAAACATCCCATAGTAGGCAGTCAGTTATGAGATATACATCTAACTGCCTCTTTGAAAGCATAAATAACAAGTCCACACGAATTGCTGTCCTGACTACACATAAGTTGGGTGAACTTCTAAATACAGCCATGAGCCATTCAGTTATTTCTAACTCCTACTCTCTTGGGCTTGAACAACACAGATCCTATGTCCTTCACAACAAGAACCCTTAGTGACCATAAAGTAGTTCAAATAATGACTTAGTGCTTTGTTCTAAAACCCATCAAATTCACAAGTCTATCATTCCTCACTTCTAAGCCTTCACGATGCTGCTGAACCAAGATCCTATTGGTTCAGTACCAACCATAAAGACCTCCCCTCCATATGGCAATGCCTCATCTCATGCTTGTTTTGGCACATGATATTGGAAAACCAAAAGCTCAATTAAAGTAAGCTTGGAAACACACTCTATTTCCAGTTTTGCAAATCCTCCATCTCCAGCAAAGTACGTCTTGGTTCACAGAAAAGCACATGATCCTAACAGTTATATGGGAGCTGTTAGATTTTACTATTCAGTTGCTTGAAAGAAGGAAAAGAAATCTCTGTTGGCCTATTAATCTGTCATAACGAGACTCTTCATAATTAATTTGTCCCTAACAGTTGCTTTGTGATGATAGCAAGAGAATATTTCAGGAATGGCAATTACCTCTGGTGTCAAAATGATGAGGAAAACAAATGTTCAACCATCAACAAAATGCAGTGCCTTTTCCACTCCCATCCGATGGTGGGTGACAGCACTGCACATCAGAATTACAGTGCGGTTAATTACTAGGTATGTTGCAATTGAGAATTCATTTCCCTTCTTGAGATGAAATTTCTTGAGCAATGCGGGTAGGAGGAGGGGCATCTGTTACTGGGACGGTGGTTGTGTGACTTATCTACACATTATTTCTTTAATTAACTACACATATGTCCAACAGTTCTAAGCACTGAACATTTTTTTTTGAGATATATTAAGCAACCTTCCTTCATTAGCCACACATATGTCCCACCACTTAATGGATTTTGCAAAAGGACAGAGCCTGTCTTTTTTTGTTGTTGCTTTAAATTTAATATTTTTCAAATAAAAGCCACATGCCTGTATTAGTCTTTCATTACTAACATGCAGAGTAATGGCTTCTGTAGGCTGTTTGCATTTGGAAGAGTTTCTTGTGCTGTCAGCTCATCAGATTTCAGCACATTATGGAACCTGACACTGAACTGTTTCAGGAGTGAGATTTCCAGGAAAGAAGGTAAGGCAAACACAGGTACCTGTGACTCCAGGTGAGGACCAAGCTCTGGCACTGCTCATAACACTACTCCAGAAGGGAATTGGGAAGGGGAGAACTCCTGGCTCAGCTGCCTTTGACAGAAACGTGCAAAGCTGTAGCATGCGAGACCTACCTGGGCCTGGCAATGAAACCACCCTGGGTCTGGGTCTCAATTTTCTCTGAAAATTTATTTTGTGGTGAACCTTTGCCCTGTGAGTAACCAATGAGTGCAACACTGGGTGAAGTAAGTCTGTAACCCATCTGCCAGGAGGCAGAGAGCAGGGGAGGTGACAGCCAGTGCTGGAGCATTAGTGGTGGGAGGCAAGGGCAGAGCTGCAGCAGGCTGGAAGTGAAGCAGGAGAGCAGGAAGTGAATCCAGGCCTGGTACTAACCTGTCCCTAACCTGTGGCCTCCAGGGCCAATAGAGATGAAGGGAAGCTGCAGTGAATCTACAACCTGCCAGTCAGGAGCAGGTATAGCACTTGGAACCTTTTCACAAGCTTCAGGCTGCAGACATCTCATTTTCAAGCAAACAGCTCAGCACAAGTACCAGCACAAAGCAAGGAAAGTACGGTCCCTGCTAACAGCCCTGCTGTTGCTAACTCTTCACCACATAGAAACCATCACTGGCAGTGAATATTCAGACTACAATAGCAAAACCTCAGCTTACTTCAAGAAATGAAAGTAAGGAAGAGGAGGAGATACAGAACAGGCTCTACCAGGGCATTGCAGAGATGAAAAACCTCCTGCTGGGCTCTGGAAATGCCCAGCTGTGCTGCCTGACTGTGAATACAACAGAAAGGGCTCCAGGGAAGAAACTGTATCTTCCCTTCTTCACATAACAATTCTACAATAAACAAGTGGGAGTGCAAAGCCTGCTGCCCTTTAGCAATCCTAAAAAAAAAAAAAAAAAAGCTTGTGTTCAGAGCAGCCCTATGATAACAAACTGGATGCACAGTTACAGAGTTCACAGGCAACTCAAAACCAATACATTTTCAAACAGAAACTGGAGGGGCAGTAAAGACATTTTAGGATCTGGTTTGTTGTGTTTTTGTTGTTGTTTTGTGGGGGGGTTGTGGGTTTTGTTTTTTTTTTTTTTAAAAGCAATTCTGTTAATGACCTTTTCAGGGAAATTTCTTCTAAATTCAGCAAAGTTGGCAAGGTAGTAAAGGAATCCAGGCTGGGCAGGAGGCATTTCATAAAGCACTGTGCATGTGTGTTTATGTATGGGCTTACACGCAAATTCATCGTTAAAGTGAAGCTAGGAACAGAGTTGAGGCTGTATAAAGATGACCCCTGTCACTATGTTTATCTGCTCCCTGTGGGCCCCTTGCAAGTCACATCAGCTCAGTACACTGACAAAAACAAGTTGTTACTGGTGTCAGACCTGCCAAAATGCTGCTGCTGCAGAGGAAGGAGCAGCAAGCTATTCTGAATGGTGCACCATCAGCAGAATTTGCAGTCACTGAGACAGGACTCTCTCTCTCAAATATAAAGAAAAAAGGGGGGGAGAAACCCCAAACCAATACTATGAGATCAAAAGTAGGCTTAACTAGGCCAGATGTCAAGACTCACTCCACCAAAGCCATCTTTGATTCTGCCTTGGAAGTGGCTATTTCAACACAAACCCTGGACACGCAGGCACATACCTACAGGCAGATAGATATGCCTGTCCAGATGCACTAAAACGCAGACATGTACTCACATCAGCAGATTTCTAAGCAGGGCATCTGAACACTCTAGTCAATAAATGAAGGAGTTGCTTCCAAACCTGGCACTGAACTCTACATTTTGTTCCTAGACTACATCAGCAGCTGCTCCAACTCAGAGACACATTGCTCCCTTTTTTCTAGTCCACAAGCCTTCCCCAGCCTCTCAGACTCCTGCCTTGCCCTGAGACACACTGGACAGAGGAACACCAAAGAGTTCCCAACAGAGGCACTGTAACCTCAAGAGTGCAAACTAGGTAGCCCTCACATATATGAAAGGATTTGCCTGAAACCCACTAAGATGCCTTCAGCATTGCTAAGAACTTCAGGGAAGTGTTTGCAAGACATCAACCACCACAGCAATTCCCTCAGCACTCACTTAGGAGACTAAAGGAAGACACTGGTTTGACAGGTAAGATAATTGCATGCTACCCTTCAGCACATTCTTTTATCAGATACACTTTGGGGATAGTGCTGTAAGGTCGCTAGTTTAGCATATCAAATCTACAGTTCTCAGCCCTGCTCTGAAATTCCAACCTGGCTTGATATATGAAGCATCTTCCGCATGCAACACCAGTCTTTTTACCTCTGTTTTTATATCGCCATACTCTATCCTCACATGGATGATTAGATATCCATTTTTACCAGTCTCACATAAGATTATTTCAACTGTAAAGCCAATTGTCTTCCTATTTTTAAAATAGCTAAAGCACTGGTCACTTGTCTGCTCTTCTGATTTTACAGGCAACCTACAACAACCAAGTTGTTTTAGCTTCTGTCAATTCCCATGAAGGGCTGGACACAGTGGTCTTCCAAGGCCCCTTCTAACCTGGGCTGTTCCAGGATTCTGTTAAGTTCTATAAACTGACCAGTAGTAGCTGGACACTACCCAGTCCTTCACTAAGAAAACACCCCTACATAGGTACTGATCCAAAGTCAACTAGGACAGTCATAAGTTACATACAGTAGCACTGTAAGAAATCTCACTTCGTTTTTGCTTCCTTCCCTCTTCAGTCCTCTGAGAAATCCTGCATGCATATCTACTTGCACCATTCACATCCAGGGTGAAAATCCAGGCAAACAAGTCAGTCTAAACCCTGAGCTCTTCAAAGCCAACACCATCTCTTTCCAAGACTCTGCCTCTGCAGCCTATTTCACACCAAGACTCAAGATGTAGTATAAACGCTAAATAAAACTATTTCTTCACGTTCCAGTTGCTCCTTTCATGGTGCTCCTCATGATGCACGCTCCTTGCAACCTACATCCTTCAAGAGCTTCCAATAGGTTCCTCACTGCACCAACTGAAATGTTCTTCAGATGTTCCTCTGGCTATTAGGTACACCTCAGCAGCTATAAAAAAGCAAAGTAATGAGGTCCTCAGGGATTCAAATGCAAAGGGATAGCCCCACCTGGAGGAGAGAAGGTAAAACGCTCCCAAGGCCCACAGTTTTGCTCCAGCTGGGGAGGTGCCTGAAAGACATGACTGCTTAGCCAATCCTTGCAGATCAGTGGCATACCTGATACTTGACACTCATGCTCCTTGTGAGGCATTTCAGAGATGAGAGTGCTGAGCCAGGAAGAAAAGTGCAATAAATTAGGTATTATTTCCCCTCACTCCTCTCCTTCCGTCTCCTCCAAAAACACCACAGTGAGATGGCCTATTTCTCTGTGCAGACGACTGAAGGACACCCTGCTTTGTAGGCACACATCCCAAAATGGACCTTCCACACTACAAAATTAAAACCCAGAGATGCTGTGATCATAACATTCAGATGACTGTACTCTAGAAAGCAGAAGGAGGAAAAGGAAGTGTCTTAAAATTTTAAGATCTATTTTACAGCTTGTTAGATGTTTTTGGTGCAAAGCTTTCATGCTTTACGTGTTGGCAGAAAATTTGCTAGACAGCAGCACTTGAAAGTGGAGTCATCAAGGCAACAGCTGGCTCTGCTAGTAGCCTTTTTAGGCTGCATTACTGTCCATGATTCCATTTAGATGAAGATATATCCTTGGGAGAACAAGCATGGGGCAATCTAACATTATTAGCTCAGGTACTGCAGATGAGCTGTGAAGTTCTTTACCTCTCTTACTGGTTCCCATTTAGCTTAGGTGGCAGAGGCTTTCTGTCACCAACAGCTACTCCATGTCTCCTATGGAAGTTCATTCTTCTCAGCCTGTTCACCACAGTTTGAAGGCAAAGAGAACCACCATCACATGCACCAGCTGTGCTGCAGAACAACCCCTGGTCCCCACTCAGAGCTGTCAGTTTGAAGGACTGCCGTGGAGACCTCCCAGGCATCTCTCTGCAGGCACAGTCTAGATCCACTGTGAAGAAACTATTTTAGTATATTTCTTCCTATAAAGATACACAGTATTACTGAATCATGGTGGAAGGCCACAGATACAGGCTATTTTGCTGGTCTGAGCTATCAGGAATTATACGATATTTAAAAAAACAACCAAACATACACAGGTGCACTCATTTGTTTTCTTTCCTTGGACCTGAAGGGTCCTTCAGTCAGGCAACATCACTGTGAGCCTTTTTTTTCCCCAAAATACTCACCTCACCATGAGAGACAAACATGACATATGACCATAATAACTCTGAAGGAACAAGAAATACTGTTCTGTGTAACGATGGCACAAGGTCACAAGGTTACACCTTCAAAATTATTTGTCCAGATACTGAAAGCCCAATAACCAAGAGCCTGAATGAGAACATCCACATTCTGTTCTCAGAAGGAAGAAGTTAATTAACCTCCCCAAATGGCTTTTCCCTGACAAAGCAATTCTATTGCCAACAAAGTTAATTCAAGAATGGATTCTCACTGTCTCCAGAGACACCTTGACCAGAGATCCTCTCTCTCCTTGCTATCTCCACTCTGTTAAAAAAAAATCTGTATCCACAATTGCAGCAGTAACTTCTGTTTTACACAGTAAAATGACAAAATAAATGCCCTACTCAAGATTTTCAGCTATGATCACTAGTGTAGAAATTTGCAAGCTGAATAACCCACTGCAATCCTCTTACTTTGATGATGATAACTTAGAAGTCCACTGATGCCAGTTCTTAAACAAACATGTTGTGAGGTACCTCCTGATAGCAGGATCAACAGAAATTGATGCCAGCAATATAGGAAGTACCTAACAAGGCATCCAGGTGCTACGATGAGAGGCACAATGGGAATGTCAAAGGGTAGGCTGACTCAGGACTGGGGAAATAACTGCTCAAGAAGGCAGGAGAATATCAAAGAAATGTAGCCCTTCACATAACAAAATTGTTTGTTGAGAAAGGAATAGATAAGAAACATTCCACCTGGGAAAGGGCACTGTGCCCTCACGCTTCCTCTGATTCTCCATACAACCAGAGGCAGGAACAGAAAGAAATGCCCAAGCTCATACGTGCAAAGATGGCTGGAATCATTTAATGGAAAAGCCATGAACTGAAGAAAGCTTGTACCTTCCCAAAATCTTTCTGATGCTAGACCTACAGACACCCCGTGTCTTGCGTCTAACCCTGGCTACCACTGGCCTTGGTATCAGCACCCTGGCAATACCTTCACATGCAGAACAAGGGCAGACAGACCAGAAAAGGACTTCTATCTCAGGTTGTCCAGACATCAGTGATGAGGTGAAGCAAGCAGTGTTATGGATGTCAAGTCTGACTACTTGAGCAGGTTCATCCCTGCTACAGGAAGCAGCAGCAATGGAAAAGAGAAGACTTCTTTTCACTGCTGTTGAAGAAGGGCTATGAGTGCCTTCAGGAAGGTGGCTCCTCATATCTCGTGGCTGCTGGGAAACACACAGATGCATTAATGATAGAACCAACCCCAGGGACACACAGTGAAATTCCAGCTACTGCTTCTTGCCCTGTAGAAAGTAGCAATTACTCCACCAATCTACTGACCAGAAAAAGATGCTTAGAACTGACTAGCCGAGAACATTAGCATCAAAGTGGCCCATGAGGGACAGAAAAATAGAGTAAGATTGAAGAGGTTTCCTTGGAGCTAAGCGGGAACCTGGCTAAAAGCCCCTGGGGAACCCACTTTCTTCTTAATCTGATTTGCATTTAATTGCTTCCTAATGACTATGCCCCTGTTTCACCCCAACAGGCTTAGGGACTGGTGCTGCCACTGAAGCTTCTCAACTCCCATCTAAATTACCCTGTGGGTAATTTAGAGGCCCCAGTTTAATGGCTGACTGGGAATCCGAGGACAGTTAAGTATTATCATTTGCACTCAAACAGCACCCACCAGTATACTGAGTACCAGGAGAAGCTACACAGAAGGTAGTCCTTTCTGGTTTACAGATATATCCCATCTCAGTCATGTACGCAGCTGCATGGATCCCCTCACCAGAAGGAGAGGCACAGTAGCTGCACCCAGACCTGCTGGTACTATCCACAGCCCCAGGGTCACTAAGCCCATGCCTCACAGAAACTCTGTTCTAAGCACAGCACAAAAAAAGAAGCTGGAAATCAGTAACCAGCTCATGCACATGTTTAAAAGGAAAGTTCAAACTCAGCATATGGAGAGGAAGTTCACCTGGCTTCACTAGAAGGATAGAAAGGCAAAAGAATGCAATTTATGGCCAAGAGCACAAAAGATCTATCAAGGACAGAGGCAAGTACAAGTAACATCTGGATAACTATCCTTTACACAGAACACTTGGGAGGAGGATTCATGTTCTCTTAGTCTCATCCAGTGTCTAACCTTTAGAATCAACTTCTTAAACATCACCCTCTTCTGAGCTGGTTCTAGACCAACAAACTTCTTAACGTTTGCCAACAGCAGGACAGGCCCTCACAGGTCAAAGAGTTTTACTAATTCACGCTATGTCTGCATTTACGCTCTCCTCTCCATCTCCCTGCTCATTCCTCTTCGTGCAGCCAAAGACTAGGGCTGGCTACACCACTGAGCCATTCACTCTGCCACAGACAGACACTGACTCAGCTAGTCTTGGCCACCATGCAAGGAGAGCACAGCTCTGAGGAGTGCCAGCAAACAAAGCCTGGACCAGCTGCAAGGGAATGAATTGACAAACCACTGAAGCCTGCATGACAGAGGTTAATGAAGTCATGGAGACAGGAATTTGCAAGGGTTGCTACGAAAAGCTGCCAAATAACAAGTTGTCCACAGTACTGATGACTCCATAACTTGGTTGTTGCCCAAGAAAGCTACAAGCAGCCCTTCTGCAAACCAGGTTTCAAAGGCAAATGGCAGAGACATGGGCAGATGGAAAGCAAAGCTGCTCAGGAGTCCAACAAGCCTATCCCTGGTTTATGTCAGGGTATCAGTGCCGCTCACTTGGGATGAGGCACTACAACAGAACAGCTTAGCATCTTTACATAGGAGAGGATGAGAACAAGCCTAGAGAAGCTGCTCTGTAAACTATCC
Organism: Pavo muticus; assembly: GCA_016647715.1. Classification (NCBI taxonomy): domain Eukaryota; kingdom Metazoa; phylum Chordata; class Aves; order Galliformes; family Phasianidae; genus Pavo; species Pavo muticus. The sequence continues at coordinate 842,771 of JACDJE010000303.1, forward strand.
TGAATACTCTTTAAGACCACGCTGTTGGTGTTGATTTTCTGCCAGAGGAATCCAAAGCATGCTCAAGTCCAAATGCCACTGATTTCTAACTCTGGATGAGGTCTGAACCAGTATGGCTGGCACACACCTTGGTGTGATGCAGGAAACGGAGCCCAATGCTCAACCACAAGCCGGGCCTATTGCTGCGTCCAGCTTTACTGCTCCTCTGGTCTGAGAGTCCCTGGAGAGCACTACCCCCATGCATTTCAACCACATCAGTTGCCCACATCCTGTATGTACTAAGAAGAAAAATAAAGTTAAATATCTTATTTTAAAAGTACTGCACACTTGTCTAATTTGGCATAGACCATATTTCTCACTCCAACTCAGCCTTGAGCTTGAATAGAAGACAGTGGCTACACTATATACTCTGAAGTAAAACAGCGTCAATCACAGATCAAGATATTGTAGGGCTGCAGGATAGAATGAAAGGTGCAGCACAGCTCTAGAGGAGCAACAGGGATGCTTATACTTCTCACTAGAAATGCATTTTCCATTCACGTTAGTTAGCTATATCAAAACACAACACAAAACAGTCTTATAGCAAGATGTATCACTGCCCAATTACTTCTGATTTCTTGAAAGATTGAGAGGCCTAATTCATCCCTATTACTTCCTGTCCAAGACTCTGCTTTTACTTAAATCTCTCAGCCTTCAAGCATTATCCTCCTTGGATAAACAGTATAAGAAACCACTGCCAGATCATTCTCTGCCCCTGACCTCCACACAACCACTCCAGGCAGCAGGGAACTGGTAACAGGGCCCAAACGCATCTTACCCCATTCAATAGGAACCTGAATCTCTATCTGGCATAAGCAAGCACTGGTTGCATGTGCCTACTCTTGACAAAGGAGCTTCTCTGTTCAGCAATGCAGGTATTGCCTGATTCTTATCCAGAATGCTCCACAGTTTGCCTCCGTGGTTATCAACAGTTTGGTAGAAGGTATATTGAATCGTTAAGCTGACAGCTTGATAGCTTGTTTTACGGCAATGGCCTTGGCAACGCACCTGTGCCTCAAAGAGCTTCCAAGGAACACAATTCAGTAGTATAACCTACCTGTGATTTGAGGAAGTCATATTCCTCTGATCCATATGGGACATTGCGAAGGGAGGTGAGGTAGTCATAGGTGATAACTGCTGTCTGCAAACAAAAACAGAAAAGTTGATGAAGCTCTGCAGTTATCTTGGACTAAAAAAAAAAACAACAAACCATCTGTTTAGGAGGATGTTTGTAGTTCAGGCTCCAAAGTTTAAGCTCTACAGTGGAGTTTACAGTAATAAACTGTAGAAAAAAAAAAAATCATTAAACATTTAGAGAAAGCAGTGCAGGGATCTCAGTGGCATGCAGCTATTAAAAATAGCCAATGCTTGGCATTCCTATACTGTCTTCCCTTTGAGAAGCTCTAAGCACCTTCATAATCTCTGTACCGCACCTTGCACTGTGCGCTCCCATTTTAGCCAGCCATCTGGGGTTTCCACAATAAGATCTGTGGCTAGTAATGCAGATCATGAAGTCCTGTTTGTGCCCCACCCGTTATCCTACACCTGATCTTCACACCTCCAGCTTGTCTAACTACACACTGGTACACAGGGAGCTCAGACTGGAAAGATAGCTCAGCAGGGGAACAGAGTGGCTTAACACAGGCTCACTGATAACCACAAGCAGTAGTACTTGCAGGGATACTCAACTTCATGAAGGACTAGAGGGCAAAAGGGTCAGATACCCAATTACAAAAGTACAATATAGAGAATCAGCTAAAGCTTATTAGCTAGACATAGCCACAGACAACAGAATGAGATTCCTAAATGCCTTAATTTCTGAAAATGAATATTGGGTATTTCACAGTTTTAACCTTTGACTAAAGTTCCTCTCTTTCCACGGAGAGAAGGCCAGCAAATGGAACAGAAAAACACAGCTCATGCCCTCAAAATTTACTTGGAGGGAGAGAAAGGAATGTCACTTAAACTTTAAGATCCTTGCCATAAAGAATCATTTGTATATAACAGATCTAAAGCTTTCCTAAAACCTCTCTAACGAAGGGGTAGCATCTCACTGTGGAATGGGATACTGGGCCTTCTTTCACTGCACATGCCTAGGAAAGGCACAGATTAAACACCTAAAGCACAATCACTGTATCAGGAGAGTCAGGCAGAAAGGGAGATTAAATCTGTTTCAAAACAAAGTGACTGGAGTCGACAAAGGAGCAACAGTCAAAGACTCAGATGCATCCACGAGGAAATCCAGCTAGGAATGAGATATAAGCAGGCTTTTTTTCCTCGTGGAGTTTAGGTTTCCTGTTCTCCAGACTAGAAACTGAGCAAACAAAAATTTTTCCTCTGGCTTTTCAGGCTCTCTTGCCTTGAATTCAGAAGGTGCACAGCTACAACAGGTACACAGACACACACTCAAAAGAAAAATTTTTCAAAGTATCTTTCCAACCTCAAACAACAACTATGAAGTGATAGGATGTTCAAATCAGTCTTGCATGAATGCTTGAGTTGGTTCGTATTTTATCTCTAGTCCGTGAGGGTAATTATCACCTCCAACTTGAAGAGAAGCAGCTAACAGATTGGCCCGTATTACAGAGGACGAGGGAATTAATTAAGTATTTGCTAATTACATCATAATCTTAAACACTAAATTAGTATTATGATGATCCTGATAGGCAACACTGACATTGCCAAATGCCTGTTACTGTGTGAGAAGTATTTCAGCTACAGCACAGTGCTCATTTCACATACCCAAAACAACTTGGGCTACCCTCAAAGAAATATGGCAAACGTGCAACGCTCTGCCAGGCTTCTGACTTCATGAGAACACAGAAAACTGTCTGAAATGTGATGCTGTCCAGGCTACCGAATTCATTCTCATCCAAGAATAGTGCCATCATTCACATTACAGAGTGAGACTGAATCTCACACACAAAAAGACCTACAAGATCAACTGGTCCCTCCCCTCTCCAGTGCCAGGTTACTTTTTTAACTAATCTTGTATCCAGTCCAGTGTTAAATATCCTAAAGGCTTGGCCTTCCTTTTTGATTCTATTAACTCTCAATTCCTTACGCTCTTCTCACCACTCCTAAAACTATCCTCACATCTCACCTAATCATGGCACAATGTTCCCTCAGTTGTCTATCCACATATAAAGAAAAGCCAGTTCTCTCAGCTACTGGGAACTCCATCAACTTTCTGAGGAAAATCTGCAAAGGACTACAGAACCACTATGCATTAAGTACAAGCAGATCCAAATCTTTCCAATCCAACTCAAATGAAATTTGTCCTTAGTCTTATAGTTCTAACTCAGCTTTCCTGACCTCCACGCATCCTTTCTTCTAGGATTTTTTTTTTTGTTACATATACCCTATCTTAGATTCTTGCATCTGCTGCTGCAAAACTCACCTCTTAAGTATTAGGGAGGTGGTTATCCCCATCTACTTTGCCCTTGTAAGATCCTATCTGGAGTTGTGTGTCCATGTCTGGGGCCCCCATCTCAAGAACGATGCAGAGTTGTTGCAATAGGTCCACAGGAGGCATCAAAGACACTCAGAGGGCTGCAGCACCTCTTCAATGAGGAAAGAGGAAGAGCTTAGCTTATTTAGCTTGGAGAAGAGAAGGCTCCAGGAAGATCTCGTTGCAGCCTTACAGTACTCAAGGAGAGCCTACATGTAGGAGGGACTTTTTACAATATCTGACAGTGACAGGACCAGGGGGAATGGCTCAAAACTAAAAGAAGGGAGATTTAGGTTAGCTATTAGGAAAAAATTCCTTACTTAGAGAGTGGTGTGAATGCCCCATCCCTGGAGGCATTTGAGACCAGGCTGGATGGGGCCCTTGGCAGCCTGATCTAGTGGCAGCCTGATCTAGTGGCAGCCTGATCTAGTGGCAGCCTGATCTAGTGGCAGCCTGATCTAGTGGCAGCCTGATCTAGTGGTTGACAACCCTGACCACAGCAGAGATTTGGAACTGGATGGTTTTTAAGGTCCCTTCCAACCTAAGCTAGTCTATCATTCTATGAATTACAGCCTTTCAATTACAGCCTGCTTTTGGCTGGATATGGTCCAATGATTAAGAAACTTGGCCAGGGCTAGATCAAAAGACAGACAGGTTAAGCCCACATAGATTCCACCAACATCCAAAGTCGCCTGCTACTGAACCTCAGTTTTCATTTACAAAAATGAGCAAGCCCAAGAAATGAACATGTATAATTACTCTACTAGATTCAGCCTGTCTGTGGTCCAGAAATTAGACCAGTCTGGGCTGCCAGCTCAGATAAGAGCAGATCCCCGACTTTCTAGCAAGGATCAGATCTCAAAGTGGAAGGAGAACACTGATGCAGCAGAAATGAAGAATCTCTCAAGACAAATCTGGCCATATACAGTCCCATGTATTAAAGCAACAGAATTCCAAAAGAGACAGAAAATTATTGTTTGAACAATATACAGACACACAGATATAAACGCATTCTGCCATCAGAGCACTGGCAGTACTATGGGGAGGTCGCTTCTAGCAGCAATGGGTGCAGAACCCTCAAATGGATTTAAAAGCAGGGCCAGCAAAGGGCCATGACTTGTGACTTTACTGAAGGCATGGAATGTGAAAGTCAAGCATGTTTTTAGGTTTGGCAGCACTTAAATTAAAAACAAAAAACATCAGGCAGTACTTCTTTCTTGTGTGTGTGGGTGAGCATTGGCACAGGCTGCTCAGGGATGCTGTGGAGTCTCTTCCTTGGAGAACTTCAAAAGCCACCTGGGACATGGTGCTGGGCAGCCTGCTCTGGATATCCCTGCTCAATCAGAAGCTAAAGCAGATGGACCCAGAAGTCCCTGACAGCCTCAGCCATCCTGCAGTGGGTGCAAAGAAAATCTTCTTTCTCCTGCTTCCTGTTCTTCAAGAAAGAAGCATCTCCTTGTCAATCAAGACACAGACCAACTGCACAGCCTCATTATTGCATACTTCTCACTTGTTTTTTGTCCTAAACAGATGATAGTCACAAAAAAACCCACAGATTTCAAGTAAGATAAATGAACACTTTTCAAGCAGGCAAAACTCATGGGCAGACTAGACTGCCCAAACGGCCCAGATAGCAGACTTCCCCAGTCACAATAAGCTACATTCCCTCTTCAGGTCTCAGTTTCATGGGCAGTAAAAGGGAGAGAGCTGCTCCATGCCACCAGGCAATGCTGCCTTATAGTCAGGGACAGAGCACAAAGCCTAGCGCTTGTTTTAAGAAAAAAAAGATTCAAGTTTGTTTCAGCCCTCACTCTTTTAGAATCATAGAACTGTAATGCTATAATATGACGGAAAGTACAACAATAATAGCAGGGCAGCAAAGTCTTTGGCTGCAAAAAATGAGGATAAGCCTAAAATGCAGCAGCCATAGGCACAGAAATAAAGGAAAAAAGCTGTTTACCTTTGGAAGGCCTCATATAGACAGGGATCTCCAGCAATATATCATTGCCTTCACTGCCAACCCTTAAATGAGGTCTGGGAAGGGGTGGATCCTGGCTCCACCTCCTCCGGTCACTCAGGTGCATTACATGCACCTGAGCTCCCCTGGGTTGGCCCTGCCTTCCCATCAAATGCTCAATCACTGTTTCAGGCTGTGACTTAGCATTTCCACTACAAGAATCATCAAGGTTGGAAAAGACCTCCAAGATCATCCAGTCCAACCGTCCACCTACCACCTTTCTCACTAAACCATGTCCCTCAGTACAACATCTAAATGTTTCTTTTCCAAAATAAACACTCATTTTTCACAATAGTTCATAGTGCAGCCTGCACATATAAACAGCATGGCATCTCAGCCAACCAGCAGAGCTTGTTTCTTAATGCATCCGTCCTCAGGAGCTGACTCCCTGTAAAACTCATTAATGAAGTGCTTAAAAGTCATAGAATATGCAGACAGACAGCTGTTTAGCACTGGGGGTCTGTAAATGATGGAGATTGTAGCCTAAAGTGACAGGTGCATAATTCAAGTGAGGTACAGGGAGACTGATACCCCCCTCCAGCCTCTGTTCTCCATGTTTCTGGCTGCTCATGGATTCATCAGTGAATGTCCTCAAGAAGGCAATAACCTGGATGGCTGGCAGACTCCATTCTCAGGTCTTCTGAAGCTGTGATTAACATGACTGAGGAATAGCAGAGATGATAGGGTAAAATAGCAGTCATGCTAGCAAGATTTAGGGTTTATTTTATGAATCTGGAAACCAATACAGGAGATCGTAACTGCATAACTGGCCTTGAAGGGTGGCTGATGGAGATGTGTGAGCCCTCTTGTTCTGAAGGTCCCACTCAATGCAGGGAAACAAAGACTGGGCTCTGCAGCCCAGTATCTCCAGTCATTACTTTCCAAAACATGCAGATGACAGATCTATTCCTTCTATGCTTTCACCTCCCTTCCCTGCACTGTGTCAATAACTTGAGGAGCTCCCAGCTGAACTGCTGACTCTTGGAGCTAGTTAAAAACTGAAAGAGAGGGTCTGTATAGAATCACAAGAATTTGTGAACTCCAAATCTCTGAATCCCCTCCAGGAATCTTTCTGTACTGTGCTACTATGAAACTTACTGTGGCAATGGCTCGGCCCACACGAACAACTCCAAAATCGTTGGGATCCATGAACTTGTTGCCATACAGATAGATGCCAGAAGCAGCTGCTGCCAGCGAGGCAAGTTTCAAGGCCCTTCTTGCCATGACTGGTGAACCCTGCTGAGACACAAAACAGCAACAGTTACATCAGAGAAAGACATAGTGATGCCTGGAGGGATCTGATAATCCAAGTTTTAATTGCTCCTTTGCTAATGATGTGCTGCTAGCACTGCCTCCAGCTAAGAGCTCGTGCAACCACACAGCAGCCAAATGCAAGCTGCTCTGCTCTGACTTTATTGCTTTTTCTAACTCTAGAGTCTACAGACCACTAACCCAGAAGTGTGCTAGACTTCGCATATCCACCACAAAAACATTTATTCATGGTCCCAAACATTTTACAACAAGAAACAACAGGTGGGCAGAGAAAAGGCAGCATATGCTCACCATAAGTCAGTTCTTTATTATAATAAAGGTTGCCTCCTCGTTGCAAATGTTTTGAAGGTATCATAGCATAGTGAAATTGTAAGGGTATACTAGAAGAATTAAAAAAGCAGAGTTTAAAGAAAGTTCTAACAGTATTAAAAGAGCCCAAAACTTATTGGAAACTGCTGGGCTGCTTGTGAAAACTCCTCGGTATTGATGAACACTGGAAAGAAGACCTGATGCATCCCTGCCTGTGGCTCCAGACAACTGCATCCAACGCAGGGATGGGGTCCTGATCAGTGACCAAGTGAGTGAAATTTGTTTTCTCATCAGCTCATCCAAACGCCAGGCTAGGAATGCACTGGAAGAACAGACAGATGCAGGTACCAACAGCTCAGGCCTGGCTCAACCATGGGCCTGGGGTGCATCACTTTTTTCCTCAAACACCCTTCCTCTGGAAGATGGGGGCAGGGATGAAGTCGTCAATCACACTAACCACTTTCACAGCACTGTATTCCTTACTTATAGTGTGTAAGGTAGTACAAACATGTTGTTCATTAAAAATATTATTTTTTTTTTTGTCTCTTTCTGTAACTTCAAAGGATTTAAACCTGAATGAAAAACTACAGATCAGCAGTATTTTCCTCTCCTTCCTCTTAGTCAGAAACACAACTGAGCGGTGTTTCTGCTTACACTATGAATCAAGCAGCATGGATGGCTGCCTCACTCTGCAAGCTCTCAAGAGCACCTCTGACAGAGTGCAGGATTTTTACCCGTGGAGATGGACAGCACTAATTCCCTTCATTCCAGAAAGTTTCCTGCTTCTCCCTGTGCCCCTTTAGCACGGTCACCGGCTCGTGCCTTTTCTCTCAGAAGCCCAGTAACCAAAACACGCATGCAGCAACACAGGTCACTATTTCCAAAAGAACACCCGCTTTAAAAGCAAGCTCGCGTCCTTCAGGCCCACCACCAACCCCCGAGCTGCCGGGCCTGGCACTGAGGGGGCCCGGCGGGCGACCGAGCGGGAGGAGCTCCGCCAAGGGGCCCGGAGAACGGCCCCGCCGCTTCTCCCGCTCGGCTGCCCACAGGAGGCAGCGCGCGGAGGGGCCGGCAGCAGACAGCGCGCACTTACCGCCCCGCCGGCACTGCAGCACCCGGCGCCCGCTCCCCCCGCGCTTCACACATGGCGCGGCGCTGCCCGCGCGGCATGCCGGGACGCGTAGTTCCCAGCTCCGAGGTGGGGGGCCGCGGGGCGAGACCGCCCGAGGGGCGCTGGGGGGAAGCCGCCTAGCACGCACGGAGCAGGAGGGCAAGAATTCTTTGAGAGTTATTGTCTCCAACGGGATTCTGGAAACGACGACAGAAATTCAGGAACGTGCCTCCACACTGTGTTCATATTTACGTGGTTACGGTTGCACACAAAGGCAGAATGGAGTAAAGAGCCATCGATTACAGAGCAAAAGATTTCAGTTTATTGAGGAAGGAGTAATTGACCACGATGCTCAAGGCCATACCTTGATGCCCATCTCTGTTCCACGATGAAGGCAGCCTGCCCACCTGTGCGACAATGCTAGATTAAAGACTTCCCTAAAAGATCCCAACAATACTGAGGGTATTTGCTGTCCCTACGAGTTGTTTTTTTTTCTTTTTGTTCTACTTGTCCCCATGAACACAAATGCCTGCACAATGTGGGCTTACTGGTTAAGTATTCTCCTAAGAAACAAAGCAGCTACAACTTAAGAAAGGCAGAATTACAATGTTTGTGTTAGCACACTCACCACCTCCATGGCTGAGGCTGATACTGGCCATAGCAGTGAAGTATCCATTTAGAAGCTATCACACTACTGCATCGAAGAGATCTGAAACAGGGGCTGCGTCCCCAGCACTACCTCCGATTCCTGATCACAGCTCGCTGGTTCTACCCAGGATGTCCAAGAACACGGCCCAGCCAATGCCCGCTCTGACTGCTACAACACAGGCATCGGCCGCGTTCCCAACAAAGGGAGCAGGTCAGCACCTGACTTTGCCAGCCTCTCCTGGAAAATCTGTGTGAGGTTCCTGCACATTAATTCTGCTCCTAGCAGCTCTCCATTAAACAGGCTGATGCTGGGTCTGCTGGGGACAAAAAAAAAAAAAAAAAAAAGAAGAAGAAGAAGAAAAAAAGCTTTTGTAGTCTAACAATGCCGTGTGCTGAAGTGCAGTGGGCAATTTTGTAAGCAATGCTGAATCTTTCTATAATTAGAACAAGCACCTAGTTAGAGTGATCAGAGCTCTTTTGTGTGAGCCTCCACAGGGTACTCAAGAAAGAGCTTGGCTCAGAAGAAAGATGCTGGCTTGATTTCCGCGTCCCTTTCAACTGGTGAATAAATTAAATCTCAGATTATCCCAAATTGCTGTGGAAGATGAAAAGTGAATAGTGTTTCCTTTTTTTTGCATCCCAGGTGCGCATCTTATCAAATGCTGAACCATACACAAAGCCTCGGGCCCCTCTGACCAAGCCCAGGAGTGGGAAGAGCGATCAGATTGCCTGAGCAGAGGACCAGCCTTCACTGCTGAGAGTCAACCTCTTTTTTACATTTCCTACGATGAAAAATACAGAAAGCTGTATTTCTGAAAGTCTCACCGCCACCTAACATTTATCATACATGGGAGAGGAGAGAAGGCACAGGAAGAGACCGAAACGATCCCAGAAAGCAAGGGATCCTATGACTTGTTAGATCCAGAGAATGAATTTAACAGGATGTTACAAGGTACAGGGAGAGACTGCTACCAGCAGAGTGAGAAGGAAAGCATGACCTGGCAGGCTCTTCTTTGCTTTTCTGAACTGTCCTGCCGTTCTATGGATGGGTACCAGTAAAATATTGAGGCAGATCCATGCTCTGCATCTATAAACGAGTCCAGTTCTAAAAATCAGTGCAGCAATGCCAATCCATACATGCCAAAGATCTGGCTAGCAACGTCTCTGCTGCTAGAGATCTCTACTTCTGAAACAGTTTCCGAATCTTCTCTGGTTAGTTCAGATTACCAGAAGAAAAACAACAAATTCCCCTGTATAAGGCTTGATAGATGTGCAGAGCAACATGGAAGACAGAAAGCAGAATGACCTACCTAAAGCTAACTCCAGAAAATAATGTAACGTACTCCCACAGGTCTCCTGCAGGGCCAAACCCACCCACATCCTTGGTCCAGTTTTAAACAGACACTGACAGATTTTGCCTTTGTCTCAGCAATGGAATGCACAGAGCTGACTCTGGGAGCCATCCAATTTTAGGTTAGCCTTCTTTCAGATTATATTGTACGAGGCCAATATTTGGATGAGACATTGCCCCAGGTCATGCAAGTCAGTAACGAAGGTTGTCTGAATGTGACAACAGAAAGAGATGTGCTACTTGGAGAGCAGTGCTTTATGTGAGCTGCAAAGTCCACTTGTACTACTTTTTTATCCCTCCCTGCAAGAATCAAAGCCTTTGCTCAACATTGTTGCCCGATATCAGTTTAGACAATTGCACTCCTCCTCCATACCCCTCTCTTATAATTTCTGCTAGCAAAAAAATTCCCTTGACTTTGTTTTCTAGAGATGCTGGGAAGTTTCAGTGGACACCACATCCTCTGTCTAAAGAGGATATTTATTAGCTGTGAGTGGAATGCATCACATAGTTTACAAAACACCACAGTAACAGAAAGGTGTTACAGAAGCATCTGAGATTACTTTTGCCCATCTGCAAAATTTTACTCTTCTAACATTATAATGAATATTAGAAATTAAACCAGTCTCCCTTTAAGTCATTCCAGATAATACAGACACGGCTTGACGAATTTAAAGATTCCTCCAAAAGCACTAATCTAAATAGACCTTCTGAGCTTTTTCCCCCAGCTATAATTATTCCTTCTGAATTCTGCCTGTAACCCCAAAGAGAACGTGAAGAGCAGGGGTTGCTGATGTTGCTGAACTTTTCCATCTAGATAAATCTCTTCTTTTTCACTGTTTAGCATCTTACCTGTGGCATAATTTATCCCTTGAGTTAAGAAGTGTCATTTATTTTGATCGTTTTTACTCCACAATGCGCAGTGACTATTAGGCATACAGGTATCTGATATTAGCAATAGCTTATTCCATTACTTTGTATTGTCATCTTCATTTGTTACAAGATATTTCATGAGCCATTTAATTCTGCGTTTGCAAATGTGGAAAATGCTGAAGTAGATAAAAAAAGATGGAAAGGATTTAAAAGCCTAAATCTTCCCCAAAAGACTCCTTGGAATGCACCAGAAATACACATTAAAGGAAGTGTTCTCAAAACCAGCTGTGGTATTCACATGAAACTAAAAATGTCCCCGCTGTCAGCCAAGCCAAGGATGAAGTGCCTGAACACTTTACTCACCATACAGAAGATTATTTTGGTGTACTTGTGGAAACTGATGCACGTGGAGATCTGATAGCATTCCTGGCCAGAAATGCTAAGCAGAAAAGATCATGGTGAAACAAAAATGAATGAATCTTTCTTTCCTAGGGATACATGTACTTGGGAAAAATGGGTTCAAGGATCCCAGATCCATTCCTTGCTTAATGTTTCTTCTTATCAAAGAAGAATCCGTCAGAGCTAGCATCTCTGAATCATAACTAAGTCTGGTGCACACAAAGCCCAGAACTAGGGGATACATGAAGATGCACGGAAATGATCAGCTCACAGAGCTGGGAGAGAATATTAACTTTTCTTGCCTGATGCTGTATATGCTGTGGGACATGATGTTTCACCTGGCTGTTCAGGTACAGGCTCCTAGACCCCAGGCTTGCTCGAAAGAGATCTTGTAATACTGAAAGCATCTCTTCCCAGAATGCTTTCAGCATTGATTAGAAGGTAGCAGAGGACAAAGAAATAAACACTTTTCACAGTTTCCAAAGGTTAATTATTCTCTTTGTTAAGTGTTTCTGCCTAATTTCTCATTGAATTTCTCTGATTTCCTGTTTTCCAGGACAACACATTCTGTACTTAACCTCCACTCCTACTTCCTGATATAAAAGTTTGCACGATGTGATACTAGATCTTAAAGTAAACATTCTGGTTTTAAGAATTTACCCGCTTCCAAAAAATGCTGCTTTAAACCAAAGTTTGAAAGTTCCACTTTGAAAATGTTGAAAAATATTCAAATTTTCCAAACTTCCCACACTGACTTCATAATTTCTCAAAAATATATATTTCAGTAAATATTTTTGTCCAATTAAACCATTTACATCAGCTTTTTGTAGTTTTGACACACAATAGGTAATGCAGTGCAGGGACAAGAAGTTATCCACAGCTGGATTAGCAGCACAAGCCTAAAATACAGAGATGAGTTTACAGAGCCATATGATTTTGAATAAGCCCATACAGCCTCATCATGGTATGGTAATACAGTCCAGTCTATACTGTGCTATGCACCCTACATACATGTCAACTCTACATTAGTCAATTTGCACATCAAAACTAAACCACAAAAAGTAGCAGGTTCAGATGAAATAAAGTGTTAAAAAGAACTGGTGCTGCTTATAGCCAAGGCAGCTATAATGATCTGCAAACACAAACAGCCTACTGTCTGCATGAAGACAGCAACCGCGCAGCTGTGAGACTGAGGAAACCAGAACAGGAGCAGCGGCAGACTGCCCATGTTCTATTTAAGTTTGTGTCTGCCTTACAGGTTGTGCTGCAAAATAGACCCCAAAGCTGTGTATTTACCACGCAGCGGTAGATGATGCATCACAGCACTGGAAGAAGTAGGAACTCAGGAGGGAGAATAAGTCATTCCTCAACTCCTGATAGTATCACAGGTAGGAACAAGGAAAGGGCTCCTGACCAGGAGCAGTACTGTCAGACAACAGCAATTCTGCTGCTAAATGACTGACAGGAAAGGGTAGGAGAGATGGCAGATGAGCTTTGCTCGTGACAATTATTGATAAACAATATACATCAAAGTCTTGTATCCTCCGCTTTGTCTGAAGAACTCCTAAGAGGCCAGCTGTCCTGGGGAGAAAGCGACATCTCTGTCACTCACAGAGACGATGACAGAGCTGCTGCCACCAAAGCACAAACCCCAAACCCAACTCTATGTGGAGACAACGAGCGCTTTGGCACAGGACTGCAACAGGAACTCCTTACCCTCCTCCAACCTTCCCTTTCTAGAAATTCGGGTGGGTGAATGCGTGCCGCAGGACAGCAGGCCGCAGGCACAAACTGGGACGCGGGAGGTTCCATCTGAGGACTGGGGAACACTATTTCACTGGGCGTGTGGCAGAGCGCCGGCACAGGCTGCCCACCGGGGGCTGTTCGCTGCAGATCTTCAAATGCCGCCTGGACGTAGTGCCGGGCGGCCTGCTCCGGGTGACCATGGCTTGGACCATATGCATCCACAGTGCTCCGCAGCCTCCCCAGCCCGGTAGCTCCATGAGGCGCCACGCACCGCCTGGAGGCAACACAAAGCAGCGCCGCGCGCTAACCGCAACCTGTCACACCGCCACGCTCCGCGCACCACCTCCCAGCAGCTACCGCGCTCTCGGCGCGAGGACGCGCCCATTTCTCAGTGTGACGTTTCCCTGACTACAACTCCCAGCTGCTCGCTGCGGCGCATGCGCATCTGCGGCGCGCGTCTCTCCCCCGCCCTGCGGCCTAACTCCGAGTAGGTGGCGGCAAGATGGCGCTCACCAGGTGCGTCTACCCTGCTTCGCTTCCACCGGCCTCCCGCGCCGCCCTGGTTGCGATGATGAGGCGCTGCCGGCTGCCGGCTGCCGGGGAAGGGCTGGGCGCGCGGCCTGGCGAGCGGCCTCTCCTGGATGCGGGCCCGTGGCTGCTGAGCAGGCAGGGCCGCGGGGCGGTGAGGGCCGGGCCTGCGGGAGCTGCCTGCGCTGCCCGCTTTGTGCGGCCTAGAGCGGGACGGGGCCTCCGCACCGCTGCGTGCTTCGGGGGGCCTCTGCGCGTTTTCTGAGCGAAAGGATTAGGGCTGGTGGGGTACCTGTTCTCTTTTCGGGTTTTCTTTTCCGCGAGCGAGGCTTTTGTTACGAGCTGCTGCCCCGGGAACGCGGCTCCGCGGCCCGCCCAGCTGTACCGACCTGCGAGGCGAACGCCTCCTGGCAGTGTGGGGGAGGGCGGCGTGGAGTGCGTGAGCTGCAGCGTGCCGAGTCGGGACGTGGGAGTTTGACTTTGTGACTTTGGCCCGGAGGTGTCTGGTTGGGGAGAACTGCTCACAGGTTTGTCTGTGGGAATTCACCTTTTTAAGAGTTATCTTTTTATGCATCTTTTTTGGTGGCTGTCTGTGGATGTGCAGTTTTTTGCCAGCTCCAACCCAGCTGTCCCAAGACCAGCTAGAGCTAGAAGAAAGAGCAAGGGCTCAGAGATCAAGGCAGACTGCTCTGGTCTCATCACGAAGGGAGCCTCCCCCATACGGCTACCGGAAAGGATGGATACCACGGACATTAGAGGTAGGTGTTTAAACTCTCACCATGCTAGTACATCTGTGTTAACAGGGATAAAAGTGTGTTTTTCCAGAGTAGAGATAAACCATTAAGTTTCTTGAGATTATCACAGAGAATTGTGCAGGTCTACATGCAGGATTTCCATCCAGACTAATGCATTCTTTGTTTGGAGGAAGCTGTTCCAATTCACACAGTTACTTTAGAAGCGTGGTGATAAACGGCAAATTTTAGAGTTTCTTCTCTTCAGTGGTTGTCACATGGAAATGTGGAAATAGGTCTGTGGTCCTTTCTATTTAAGGTCTGTGAATGTAGTGACCCTCCAAGAATGATACCCGTACCCTCCCTCTGTCATTATTTGTTAAATACGTGTCCGGATTACAGGTGGAATAAGTGAACAGGTGCATAGGAGAGAAGGGAATGCTCGTGTACTGTGTTCTTAGGGTAGCAAAAGATAACTGCTGTTGGGGGTGGTAAGGAGGAGAAGCTTGTTAGATGTGGGAGTGCTACATAAGGTAACTTAAAGCAGTAGATCCAGTGATTCTCTGAAATAAAATATTTTTATAGAATTTCAGCATTTAATAAATATGTGGTGTTAAAGTGTATGATTTGATTTTCTCCTTACACTGCTCGTTACTAAAGCTACTGTTTGAGTACTTGTTCTAAATGTTAGGGGGGAAAAAAAAAGAAAAAACAAAAAAAACCCACTTAAGTTAGTTCAATCAGTTTCCAGCATCCCGGGCCTGAAAATGCTGCACATCTCAGAAAGACTGCTAGAGACTTCCCTTTTTGCCTCATAGACAAAAACAAATTCTTAAAGAGTAGTAATTGCTTGCAAAGTATAGTCTGTATCTGGTTATCCAGGAATGCCGTAATTGAAAAACAGCATCTATTCTTAATAGATTTGGTCATGTAGAAAAATCTGAGGGATGGCTGAATTTTGTTCAGGATTATGCTTTAGCATTGATTCTGTAGCTAACTGTTGAATGTGGGGCATCCAGTGGAAGACTTTAAACAACTGAAGTTGCATTTCAGTGAGCGCTTGAGGCTCGTGTGAGCATGTGCTGCTTTGGAAAGAAGTGTTCTGCCCACTTATTCCAGTCTCAGCCCGTGCTGTCTGTTGCAGTGGTGTTAACTGTTTGGTCTCATGGTGAATATGTGGGGGATCAATCTACCCAAGACAGCCATCCTTTCTCCTTGGTCTGGTTTGCTGTCAGGCAAAATCAAAGCCATTGCAGCAGGGTGAAAGGAGACAATAGCGTTGCTTAGAGAAAATGCTTCCTCTGGAGAACTGCTTTTGAAATCATAGCCTGAACTTGGTTTAGCAATTGTGTACCAATTCTGTTTGCATCTTCAGTGTTACTGAGTTAGGATGGTCTGCTTGAAGAGGTCTTTAATTTATTCTGCTCCTTAAATGGTTGTACAGCAAGAAGTTGAACAAGAGGAAAAGTAAACTGTTAAGAACACCAAGCTATTGGTTGCTTGTCCAGTTTTCAAGTAATGTGTCAAAATGAGGAAACTGATAGCTTGGCATCTGTATCATTGTAAAGCTATGAGCTGCAGGCTTGAGTGTTGGAAAGCTTTTTAAATTTCTTCACATAATTATGATAGGATAACTAAAGTTACAAGAATAGCAATTTCATGATGAAAATCTCTAGTGGTTAATTTCTGTGTATTTCAGCGGTTGCTTTACTGCAGCAGATAAATTCTAGTGGTTCTAATTAATAACTTGCATGTGAATTAAATACTTGATCGTTTACTGCCTGTCATGCTGTAGCGCCTGCATGTCCTCGCCAGCGATAGAAGCAATTTCTCTGTGTAAGGAATAATTCTAGACAGTTTCCTGCAGGATGTCTTTGTATTTCCTTTTGACAACAGTAAGCTCTAGTCAGCTGTTCTCTTACAAGCTAGAACAGTAATGCTGCTAGAGCATTTTAGCAGTGTTTCATTTTGTTAAAATCAATCCATTGTTTGGTTCCGTTTCCCACCCATGCACGTTATGACCTGGTTTAGTACCAGATCTGGAGGGTGGTGGCTCTGCCTGTGGGTTGGAACTTGATCCTTGGGGTCCCTTCCAACCTCAGCCATTATGTGATCCTATGGTTATACCACGTTTTTGTCTTTCAGTCATTCTCTACTTTTTTGCGTGTGTAGGATTTTGGAGATGGAGGTGCTTTTCCAGAAATTCATGTGGCCCAATACCCATTGGACATGGGCCGAAAGAAGAAGATGTCCAATGCTTTGGCTGTTCAGGTGGATGCAGAAGGAAAAATAAAATATGACGCGATTGCTCGACAAGGACAATCGAAGGACAAGGTAATACTGCTTTCAGAAATGTAGATTGTGACTTACACCTGGGGAAGTTACACGTATGTGTTGCGTATACTTGTGGTCATTGGTTTGACGTTAGACAAATGAATTACCTCTTTGAAATACGTTCCTGCTTTTCTTAAAGCTAAGAGCTGAAATGATGTCAGACAGATGTGAGCATTTAGACTAGGAGGATAGAATGAGCAAGAATTTTGTTGCCACACGTGTGGTCTTGTTTTGCAATTAAAAAGATGAGATAGAAATGATGAGAGTCTCTAAGGAAAACTTAATTGATGGCATAACAGCTTTCATTAGAGGGCTTTCCCACGAAGGCAAGAAATTGAAAGCAGGCCTGGTCACAGATAGTCTCATTTCCGTGTGGAAGGAAAAGGGGCTAAAAAGTCAGAAAACACAGTTTAGCTTTCAGAATACTGAAATACATCTCGTGTTTTACTAATTTAGTATTTGAAACTCCTGCTTGCTTGTTTTATTCTTTTTTTTCATAAGTTGCAGCAGCAAGTATTGCTGGTGCTTATGTAGTAAAAACCTTTGTGTTAAGCTCAGTGGTTTCACTGAGTTCAGTGGGACCCGACTTTCATTTCTCATCTGCAGTTGTCTTCCTTAAAACAAAGCGGTTATATTTTGTCTTGTGCAATTCAAACTAGTGTTGACAAAACAATTTGTTTGGGTCTTCCAAGTTCCTTTTGTGGAGTATCTTATTTCTGCTTTTTCAAATATAACGAAGTGGACTACATTGAAGCTTTAATTTTTTGGTTTTTTTCCGGTAAGCGTTGGTGGCTGGAAATGAGGCGTGACCAAATGTTTGATGAGCTCCTTGTTACAGAGAGCATCTCCTGTAAGGGATGGGGCAGCTCAAACGAACAAAAACATGCTGATTATTGTAGTTGATAGATGAGAATAGTTGTTTTCAAGATAATAGTTCAGTTTCTCATCCTTTAATTTAGATTGTCTTGAGAAGCTTATGGGTCTGCAGTACGCCTCTTAATGCTGATGGGCAAAGAGAGAAAGTTAGCTAAACAGAAAAACAGAAGGTGAGCATGCTGTCTCACAAATAGGGCAAGCATTCGAAGAAAATCCGTGGAATTATTTGATTATAATGGGCTTTTGTTGTTTTGAATTGATCCTACAGTTGCTGAAGTTGGAGAGAGTTAATGCCAATAGGATTTCATGTTTAACTAACATTTAACTGAGTGCTAAAAGTGTTACAAGTTGTATGTCCTCATCTCGTGCATCTTGACTTACTGCAGCACCTTTGGAAAAAGAAAAAAGTTCAAATCAGTCAAACTCCGGGTCTTATGGATGGGGAGCAGTCTGAGGGAAAACAGAAGCTAAAGACTGAGGGGCCTTACACTGGGTTTTAGTCAGACCTTATGTAGCATCTTGAAATATTTGTCGGGAGAAGGATGCTAAAATATTAGTGACACACAGAATCCTGTGACGTTGAATACTTGATAAATAGAAATTTTACTTATCCCAAAATGGGAAAAAAATAATTTGGAGAAGAAGAGTGGATGGGAAGTAACAGCCATACCTGTTTTAGGGGGAAAGCTTGAGGACAAGTAAAAAGGGGGGAAAAAAAGGTATAGTTGAACCCAAAACCTTTACAGTTTTGTCAAGAGATACAGATTCACTTACAGGATCAGATTTAATCTTCATATAATAAACTTGTTTAGATTTGAACATCAGCATCCAAATATATTTAGAAATTACAATAAACTTCAGGGGGGGGAAAAAGACCAATCTTCTGTTGTGCCTTATTTGGTTCAGAATTCGGGAAATAATGTCAAGAACAGGTCTTCACAGTAGTGTGCCTCCAGCATTGCTTTCATCTGCTAAAGAAAGTCACTTAAAAGCTTAGAAGAAGAGCTTGATAAGTACTATTGGAAAACTAGGAGAGTTGTAGTAAGTTTACCTTCGTGTTAACTGTTAACGTTTGTCATATCAGTTCCACGAAGATCTGCACCAGCATTCATTAAATGACTCATCTGCTAGACTTGTATAAAGAAGCAGGCACGTTCTCGTTTTGTGGCCATTCTTATTAGCATGGCATAGCCGAGTAGCTTTTCCAAAACTGGGCTCTGTTAGCAGTTGAACTACAATTAGGGTTTCCTAGCTTCTTTCCCTCAGCTCTTCCTTCTGGAGCAGTTGACTTCTAACTGCATCCAGCTGGGTGTAAATGCTGAGATCAAAGATGAGTTGTTGTGATTCACTGAGGAGTAAAGTTGCAGGAAAACACAATATTTGAAACAGTTTCACTGGAAGTAGCAGTAGTTCTATTGCTTGACTTATTTCGCAGAAGACCTGATAAAGTATTAGTAAATATGTCATAGGGAGCTGTTCTTCAGTGATCTGGGATAAGCTGAATGATGTGTTTTCTGTACGGTAGAACTTTGGATAGTGCATATCAGTAGGATTGCATAGGGACATTTTATTGTCCTGAGAGCAGCAACCGTCATTCAAATATTTCTTCAATCCTAACACTTAGAGTTAAGAGAAACAGATACTCAACAGACTACCAGGAACAGGAAGGATTTTCTGATACAGTTCTGTGAGTTACTTGTTTGGTCTGAGTTAAGAAGGAAATTTTGCTTTTGCGACAATTTATGGCCTGTTTGAGGTTGAATTTAGTATTCTGCCTTCTTGTAGAGGCAGCATTCCATCATCCAGACCCTGCATCTAGGTGGCTTGTCAGCAGTTTGTACTGTTGCACTGGTTCATCTCTCTTGCATCTGTTCCTTTACATATTTAAAAGATAGTTGCTTCAGAGAATTTTCCTTGAAAAATGCTGACATGATTGAGATTGCCTTCCCCAAACAGAAGGCTTGTCAGTCTGAAATTCTGCTAGATAAGAAATGCTGGATAATGTTGATGAATCTGGATGTATGACCTTACATGTCTGAGGATGGAGTTCCACGCTGTTATCCAGAGGAAGGACTTTCAGCACTAGCTGTGTCGTTACTTCTTGAGAGTTCTTCCAGTACCTCCTGTGCTCTTGACAAAAGTCAGGCTAAAGTAATGCTCGGAGTGTTGCTAATTGACATGCACATTGGTGAGACTGATACACCATCTCCTTACTGGGGGAAAAAAGGGACGTAATTGCCTACTGTGTTTTCATTAGGTCAGTAAAGGAACTATTAGGTCTGTTACTTTTTTTTAATGGCAAGAATGGTTTTTCTGTGCAGGAAATGAATTTCATCTTTGTGGCCCAAGGCTGTGGCTTAGATGTCAATGGAGAAGAAAAGAGTGACAAACCTTATCTACAGTTTACTCTCGTTATTGTGAGTTCAGTTGAAGCTTTCACAAGAGAGTAGTTCCACGCTTGTGGGAACTCCTGTCACAGCAATAGGACAGGTTAAGAGACCATGAAGTGAACTGAAATAATCTCAGAAGCGTTCCTTACTCATAACGTATTTGCCTTCTTGGTGGAGTTTGGTTTGAGAGCTTGTTGCTATATTTCCCATAGTATGTTTGCTAGGCTTCCAACCAGATAATTGTAATGGCTTCTAAAATGGTCTGTACTCTACATGGAGAAGTCATTCTTTGAAGAAGGCGGCATTCAATCTGCCACACTTAATAGTAGCTTCTTGACAACACGTGGGATTGATGAGAACTACACAGGGCTGCTCTGGATAGATAGAATAAAATGTATTGAGGAGAGATGTTCTGAGTTAAATGAAGAAATTGCTGTTAAGATACTTGCCTGTATACATTGTCTTTTGGAACTCTGAATGTGACTGATGGCTAAATCCTACCATGAGCTACTTAGGTGAAATTGCTTTCTTTCTCATGGAATCTGGCATGCAGATTTCTGATTGCTGCCTGAGACAGAAAAGGAATTGCCTGTCTGTACCAAAAATTGAGCGTTTAATTTGTAGCTAGAAGGCTATTCTGCTTTTCAGGCCAATGCTTCCTTTTAAATTCCCTACATGAAAATAGTAGGGAATTAGCATATTAGAATAGCAAACTGTCCCAGTCTCCTCTTTACCCTGGATCAATAGGACTTCTGAATATTAATGTTGAAATAAGGTAATGTCTAGGAGAACAACACAGTACAACATCTTTCATTTCTCTGTCTATACCAGCTCAAAAAAGGACTCCAGTTAGAACGTGCAGTCATCAGTTTTTCAGATTTTGATGGAGACAAAAAACAAATCTGGTATTCTCAGGCAAATTTCATCAGTGTTACTGATTTTATTTTTTTCCATGTTACTGCAGCTTCCCTTTTGCATGCAGTATTGTATGGTTTAACTAGTTCATGTAGCCCATCTGTACCTCATTATGCGGTAGCTTTGAGAGCACCTCTTAGGCTTTTTTCTTCTTTTGTCTTCAGGAGTAATCAGAGTTCTTGCAGCATCCTTGGTTCTTCCTGCAGCAAGACATTTGGATTTAGAGTTACATAGAGAAACACTGCTCTTCAGGTGTCCTTCATTTTGAGATGCTGCAATACTATTGTTACTAATCTAAGGGATTAAAACGTTAGCAGTGTTGGATGAGAAGCAGTAAATAGCTCTTGTGTGCCAAATTATACTGAGGCGGAAGGTCAGCTTCCTAGTTAGACGTGCACTTCATATATAAGCTTAAAATAATAGGTATAATGACTTAACTCTTCGAAGACTTTCCAATGTTATTGTAATGGATAAATGTGAAACATTAATGCAACATAGTGGAGCTTTTTCCCTGTACTTACCTAATAATGTTCTTTCAGTGTATTTCAAATCGGGCCTTCAAAGCTAGTGACGCCCAGCTGCGTGTTGTATGGAGACTGAAGTCCGTGCGTAAGGGAAAGTGTTGAGAACAGATTTCTCAGATTTTCCAGGAACGTACAAACGAAATGAAAAGAATCTAAATGCTAAAAGGCATATATGAAATTAAGCAAGCCTTGAAAACAGAAATAAAAATGCAGATTTTCTGTCTGCTTTGGATCCTGAAAAAGGAAAAATGTGGGGAAAGGAAACAGAAGTTTCTGCCTAATCCCAGCTCTGAGGGTGATTTCCATAATTTGTATTCAGTTAGATTGGTTTTCTGTGATTCTTATCTGTAAATGGGATGAGGAGTGTATCCTTGTTCTGTGGAAGTCATTGAAGAATGTGTAATTGTAAGGTATTTGTTTTATTTTTGTATACAAGCTTTAATTAGTACCTAACCTTAATCTAGGGCTGAAATATTGATTTTTAAATACTTCTATTTATTCCTGTTTTCCAGCACTAATAACATACGTTGTCTTTTAGATCATTTACAGCAAATACACGGATCTTGTGCCGAAAGAAGTCATGAATGTGGATGATCCTGAACTACAGAGACCAGATGAGGAGACAATTAGAGAGGTGTTGTATGCACTGATGTGCCTAGTTTAACAGAAATACATTGTATGTCTTGTGTGTTTCAATGAGATGCAGACTGTGGTTTCTTCTTCAGATAACAGAGAAGACGAGAGCAGCCTTGGAGAAGTCAGTGTCCCAGAAAATTGCGGCCGCTATGCCAGTTCGAGCAGCGGACAAACTGGCTCCTGCGCAGTACATACGGTGTGTGGTGCTGCTGCGTGCCCAAGTTGTTAGAGACAAAATTAGGATATTCCCTGACATTCAAGTCTATCCTTCTGGGAGTGCTATGAAGCTAGTTTGTGTGATATGAATTAACCTGCTGATGATAACTTAGTTTGAAGCGTGTTGAAGTATGTCTGAGTGTATCATGAGTGGCAGCGCTTCTGGTGGCTTATTGCTTTAGCAATAAAAACATATTTGTCAGGGAGGGCTGCGGGTGATGTAGTCCTGGAAATAGATTCCTTACTGGGAGATTCAAGCTAAAACAAAGTTTGTTGCAAGATTCATCCTGTAAATAAAAAGTTCAGTTGAAAGAATTTGTGATTACCAGGAAGCTAGTACTCGTGATAACTTTGTGAATCCAGGCTTTGCATTCTATCTAGTGCAATTGATTACCTGCATATAGACAAGTGTTCTCTGTGAGGTTACTTGTTCCTGGCATTTACAGTGGGAATGTCTTTAGCTGGTATGGATAGAGTTAAAATGCAGTGAGAGCAGTGAACTGAGGGAAAACGGAGGTAGGAAGGGAATACCTGGCTGCCTGCAAAAAGCTGAAGCACTTCTTTTAATTCAGGTACACTCCGTCTCAGCAAGGTGTTGCCTTCAACTCTGGAGCTAAACAGAGAGTTATTCGGATGGTGGAAATGCAGAAAGACCCCATGGAACCTCCGAGATTCAAGTAGGTATTCACAACTTCATAGCAAATGAAAGATTCTGAGGTATATTTCCATACAACGTTCTGATTGCATTTGTTTTGTTAATTGTTCAGAATTAATAAGAAGATTCCACGTGGACCACCTTCTCCTCCAGCACCTGTGATGCACTCTCCTAGTAGAAAGGTAGGAAATACCATAGCTGCCTTCTCACTTCTAGCTTCTAGGTGGAATCCCAAGTTCTACATTGATCTAGTTCATTTCTGTACACCTTTTCTTCGTTGTCCTTGTGATATTTTAAGTGATAAATTTGGCACCTGGTACAGCCTCTTTTATTTTATTTTTTTTCATTTGGACAGTTCTGAAACTACCTCTTCTCCTCTGTAACTCATCAGGGGTAGAGTAGATTTCCCACGCATAGATTTGCATTGCAGGAGTTGTCTGTGGCACGGGTGAGTAGGCTGAGGCTTTAGCCTCGGTGTACTCATTCTACTCTTAGAAAAATAATGGGGCATTTCTTGTATTGAGAGAGATTATCTTCTCTCAGAGGTAAGTGTAGAGGTTCCTCGGTTTCCTACAACTTAACTGCCATTTAATGTTCAAATGTTAACGGCCTGACTGTAAGTTCTAACCTGTGTGATGAAAGTTTAGGAGTATGGCTAAATAGCTACACCATAATTTTTTTCTGTGTTAGCAAAGGTACCGTGCAGGAACATTTCATTGCTGCTAAGAAAGGTTGTTTTTCAGTTTTTTTGGTGTGTTTTTTTTTGTTGCAGTGAGTGCCCTGAAGCTCCTTAATGTCAATGGTACTACAATTGCATTTGAGAAAGAAAACAGTATTTCCTTTTGCTGTAAATCTAAAGATTACTTTGTTTTCTCACTTAAATCAGATGACTGTGAAAGAGCAACAAGAGTGGAAAATTCCTCCATGCATTTCAAACTGGAAAAATGCAAAGGTAATCAAGTTGTCATAAAATCACCTTTCAAGTATTAGACCTTGCTGGTAGACATGTAATTCATTTATATACTGGTTTTAAACACCTAGAGTTAGATAAACTGGTTTCTTCCAGCACAGAGAATACACAGTTATACAGCTCAGTTTTTTTTCTCTCTGGCACATTAGAGTTGTCAACGTGACAACAGTATAGAACTGAGAATACATGGCTGAGATTATACATTTTGAAAGGAAAAAAAAGATATTAGTGAAAATCCCCTTCATAGTGCTGTATACGGAGCCTAAAACCAAAGTCTCTGGAGCTGATACAGTAAAGCCATCTGAACTGAAAAAGGAAACGGAAGTTCTTAGAGAACCAAGCAGGTTTCTTCTTAATACTACAGTCTGAATCTTCAGCAAGTTATCCTTCTTGTATTCTTATACTAATCAATTTTCATCATAGGCTAGCTGAGCTATTTCTTTTTTGAGTAGGTATGTCTTACACTTTTGGTTTTATCAGCAGGTAAGTTTATGTTCAGAGGGAAAGGAGAACTTAGAACATGCTGCAATGACCAATCTAGTTCTTGAACTTAAGCTTTTGTTGTGAGGCAGCCTCTTCAAATGGAGAAACGACAAGCTGCATGCACTGATGTTATTTTTCCTGCCCTGACACAGCTGCATCACTGGGACTGACACTAATTAGTAGATCAAATTTTAGGTTACAGATGCTAAAACCAACGCAAAAATTTTGTAGAGTTATCTAAAGAATCGTAAAATATCTACAGATACTTGCAGATTTCAGCTTCTGAAGGCATAGCAGGCATCTAGTGTCTCTTGCTTTTGCTTGCAGCCTTGGCCCTTAATTTCTCATTTTTGAGTCAGCTGATCTCTTAATAGGTTTGAAAACAGTTCAGGGAAATCAAGTTTTAAATACAAATGGTAAAACTGCTTAGAGAGTAGGAACGCTGTCATCTGGAATTCTTAAAGAAAAAAGCGGAGCTTATTAATCAGAAATTCATTCTCATTCAGACTTGAAGGGGAAATGTGATCTAGATTTGGGGGTGGGGATGGAATTGGAGGGAAGCTTAGTATTGCCTGGTATGAATTTGGAGTAGATCTAAAGAAAGCCCATGGAGGTAAATTAATGATTGGCTGAGTTCTGTGATAGTGTATTTTTTTTGTTGTTTTCTTGCCCAGTAAATATAATCAAGTTTGCTATTAAAAACCTTGCTAATTTCTGTAACTGCCTGCCTCCCCTTTAGGGTTACACCATCCCATTAGACAAGCGTCTGGCTGCAGATGGAAGAGGACTGCAGACTGTTCACATTAATGAAAACTTTGCCAAGCTTGCTGAGGCACTCTATATAGCTGACAGAAAGGTCAGGTGGTTGCTTAAACTGTTCTGTTTCATGTGGTTTTACCTTTATTATGTGTTTAACTCCTTGGGGAAATCAGCTGGGAGAGAGCTATAGCTTTTTGGTCTGTCCTGCTTCTAGGCTACTGTAATGTTTTTATCCCCAGTATGTTTGAATCAGTGGCTCGGTGTGGATTAAATTATTGGAGGTCATGTCTGTTGTTCCTCAGCTTGAATTGTGGTATTTTTCTGGTTTTGAACTTTAACTACAGGACTCAATTGTTCCCCTGTTTACCGTGTAACTCCAGGACAGAAGATATGCTGCATCCCAGGTGCTAACTAGGGGTCTTATGTGTGCAGGCTCGTGAGGCTGTGGAGATGCGTGCCCAGGTGGAGAGGAAAATGGCTCAGAAAGAAAAAGAGAAACATGAGGAAAAGCTCCGAGAAATGGCCCAGAAAGCAAGAGAAAGAAGAGCAGGGATCAAAACCCACGTTGAAAAAGGTACATTTCTTTGTTACTGAGATACTGTGGGGTTGTTTGGTTTTTCATGCTCTCCGAAGTGTAGGTTTGCAGAAATAGCCTGAGAAATTAAAATACCCAAATGTTAACTATAAATGTAACATCTGGTTTTTATGTCTTTTCTTGAACAGCCAATGTGTTTGCTTAATTCGTGGGGATCTGAATTTCAACCTCAGGTTTAAGGAGATTGTTGAGAAATTGATCACTGTAACTGGATCAGTACAAACTAATGGCTTTCATGGACTGTTCTAATCTGATTTCTTTTTCAGAAAAGGCTTGTTTTGACTTTGTCTATGAGTACTAAATGATCTTTAAGTTTTCAAGGATGGTAAACGCAGTATTCTGTCTCTGATGTTGTTATAATTGGTCTTAAAGAGAGGTAGCTTTGGCTACCAGGCTCAGAATCTAATAACGAAATCATAGCCATTGTGGTGTCACATGTCTTGATTGAAATGACATTTCAGAGATCAGGGTGCTGAACTTACAAAGTAGTTCTCTTAATGTCACTTAAAGGTGGAGAATATGGTCATATACTGCAGCTGGGATGGACTGTTTCCAACAGTACAGGCTGAGAACTGGCAGGCTGCAGAGCAGCTCTGTTGAGAAGCAGCTCTGTTGAGAAGCACCTCTGGGAGTCCTAGCAGACAGTATGCTGAAGAAAAGCTATAGCAGCATGCCCTGGCAGCAGTGTTCCTAGGGGCATACTAAGCTGCATCAGCAGGAGCGCAGCCAGAAGGACAAGGGAAATAGTTGTTTTTCCTTTACTGGTCATCTGCTAGACTGCATCTGGAATAGTGTCCACTTAAGGGACTCAGTTCAAGACAGACATTGATGAACAGGAATGAGTTCAGTGGAGAGTCGCCAAAATAGCCAGGCGGCCAGAGCATCTGCGTGGTGAGATGCTGAGAGAATGGAGCGTGTTCTGCCTGCAGAAGAGAGAGCTTGGTGGTAACCTAATGTCAGCCTTCCTATGGAGAGATCAACAGCTACACTGTGGAAAAATGAGATGGTGGTTAAAATTTGGAGTGGGTATTTCCAACAGTGTACGAAGAGAAAAAAATTTCATCACGAGGACAAAAAACAGTGGAACAGGTTGATGTCTATCCATGGAGGGTTTCCTGACCTGAAGGGGAAAGCTCAGAGCAACATGGTTTGATTTCAGCATCGATCTTGCTCGGAGCAGGAGATGAAAATAGACATTCTATTCTAGCCCAAGCTATTTGGTGATACTGAGTCACAGAACGTTCTTCAGGGTGCTTAGAAGATGCCTGTGTTTGAATGGCATTTTTATACTAGCATGTGACAGAGAAAAGGGTATGACAATCATCTGCAGGTGTTTAGGATATTAATTTGTAGATGGACAAGAATTCTGAGCTCTTTAAAGTTCAGAAAACAGTTGTTGTTGTGTATGTCTGCTGTAGCTCTCTTGTCAAGGACGTTTAATTGCTCGTGGCATGAGAAAGTTACTGTTCTCCTTATGTCCAGTTTGTTTAAAAAGTAACATACGGTGCTAAGGATCACTTCTCTTTTGGAAATGAATATTGAATTGAATCGCTGTGCCAGTGTCTGTGCTGTAGTTAATTCAGACTTCAGTAGCTGTCTGTAATAAGCAATCTTGCATGTGTTCAGAGGATGGAGAAGCTAGAGAAAGAGATGAAATAAGACACGACCGGCGCAAAGAGAGACAGCATGACAGAAATCTCTCCAGAGCAGCTCCTGATAAAAGGTGAGTCACAAATAAAGAAGCTGCTTCATTACTGTACTAGTACAGGATTCCCCACTATAGAAGCTAATACATACAGCTTTCTCCATTTCCTTGACATGAGTGCCTGAATTTTACCTTGTGGAGATGCTCACTGGTATGAAATGGTATTACTGAGTTAGAGTATGGTAGTGGTCTTGTGATAAGGGTTTAAAGCTCTGTTAACTTTGCTGGCTATATGCAGGAAATAGTTGGATTGCAATCATAATACTTAAAGTACTCATTATACATTCATTAAGTTGAAAGGAAGCGTAGGGCTAGCCTGTGATAAGTGCTATATTAATGACTGAAACTTGTTTGTAGAATCTATGTCTTCGGAAAGTTAAGCTTAGACTGTCTGCAGTCAAACATGTCTGATACAAGAAATTCTGAACTTCCCAGATAAGAGAAGGTTGTAGCTATTTATTTGTTGTTTTTGTTGTTTTGGGTGGGTTTTTTGTGTCCCAAAGGGAGGAGAGGGTTGGTTGGTTAGCAGATCCTCGGCGTATTCAGACTTTATTACTATGTTCACAGCAAAGAGATGTGTACCCGTATCTTCAGTGAGACTGAAATACAGTCAGTGGATTTTTCTTGAAACTGTTTGTTTCAAGTGAATTTAGATTCATGAATGTAAGCTGAAGTAACTTGTTTGCCCAAGCTGGTGAGATTTCTTGAGGACAAATGGTTTCTGGAGGCTTAAAATCTCTAAATATCTTAAAATTAGATTGCCCAGCCTTTCAAGAATATAATTACACTGGTTTGTGCAAAAAAATAAATCTGACATTTGAGACCGAATCAGCTTGATAGAAATTGCAGATAGTGGAAAGTAAATTTAAATGTCATGCTTAGCCTCAACATAAGTTTCCCAGATGTTTCCTTTGCCAGGAGACAAACTTTAAATGTTACCTAGAGAGAAACAGCACCAGTTAAAATGTGGTATCTGGGGCAAATAGAGAATCAGGTCGCAATTGAGCATATAAAAAAAAGGTTTATCTGACTTAATAAATCAGAATTTTCATTTCAGGTCAAAGCTGCAGAGAAATGAAAACAGAGATATCAGTGAAGTTATTGCGCTAGGTGTACCCAACCCCAGGCCATCCAATGAAGTCCAGTATGACCAGAGGCTGTTCAACCAGACCAAGGTAAAAATACCCTGTCACAGTTGTGTAGTTTTCTGTGAGAACAACAAACACATTCCAGTGGGCACAGCTAGAGTCCAGAGGGAACCTCGTTTTAATGGATGGTGTGGATGAGCTCTGATAAATCTCTACCTAATGCGTAGCAAACTACTAATCTCCCTAATCTGTAGCTGATGCAACAATCATTGGGATATTGAGAATGTATCACTGGCTTAAAGTGGATTGGGTCTGTGGGGAGAAAAGTAGGAGAAAAAAGCTGTTTTGCCTTCAAGCTGCAGTAACTTCGCTTTCTTTTGTGTACTTATTGAATAAGGAAAACGTGCTCTGAAAGAGAAGCAAGTAAATACTTGCCATTCTCATTACTGTTTATATTAAAAAACCTTCTGAATATACAAATACTTAACAGAGAAACATTTGTCCCTGAAGTTCTTACTATTGAGAGATTAAAAAGAGAGATTAGGCTTTTAAAAGTCCCAAGACAGTCCTGTAGTGTATCAGTCATTCTTTTTCATGTCTGTAATGAAAGACTTGTAGGCAGAAGGGAAAGCTGACGAATCAAAATTGAACAAGCATGCATCTCTCCTACGGCTTACATAAATTTGTGTGTGATTTAGATGAGTCAGCTGAAATCACACTGCCAGAAATTCTGATTAATATGCACTTCTGTATGGTTGCGCTTGGCTATTGTAGCCAGCTGTACTTGCAGGGCAGGCTGAGACGATGGATTATTCTGAAATATGAATGGCCTGCAGTCCTTCCTGCTGCTTTCTGGCAGTGTAGAAGTGGTCCTGACTGAAGCTTATAAGCATAGTGTTACGTTGTCTGGACTTAATCTCAGACCCAAAACTACTCATAGCATATGAAGAGCTTGAACTTGATAGAAATAGTAGTAAATCATATCATAGCATGTTTTTATATGTAAGAACCTGCAAGCCTGTATCTTGATGTTAAAATAAATTAGCTGAAGTTTGGCACTTATTTGTATTACACAGCTGTACATCTTTCTCCTTCACAGGGTATGGACAGTGGCTTTGCTGGAGGAGAGGATGAGATTTATAATGTTTATGACCAGCCTTGGAGAAGTGGCAAAGATATGGCTCAAAACATCTACAGACCAAGTAAAAACGTCGATAAGGATATGTATGGTGATGATCTGGAGGCTCGAATAAAGACCAATAGGTAAGAAAATAAAAACAGAATCCTGTTAATTAGCATTCTGAAGTCCCAAACACCTGAGTATAATGTCTTCTCCCACAGGTTTGTTCCTGACAAAGAATTTTCTAACTCTGATCGTAACACCAGAGGAAGAGGCAGAGACGGACCGGTTCAATTTGAGGAGGATCCTTTTGGTTTGGACAAGTTTCTGGAAGAAGCTAAGCAACATGGTGGTTCTAAGCGGCCATCTGATAGCAGCCGCCCTAAAGAACATGAGCATGAGAGCAAAAAGAGGAGGAAGGAGTGAGCGCCTCTGTAACTCAAGCAGCAAAGAAATGGACTACAAGCTTGGACTTCATACAAAAAGGTGTTTTTAATATCACAGAGGTATATAGGGTGATGTCATGTAAAGAAGCAGCTCAGAACTCTTGTGCTGTGTGGAGAGGCATATACACACACTAGTTCCTCTACGAAGGACAGCTACCTATGAAGAGTAGAAGGATGGAGACCACTTGGAAATATTTCACAGGCGAACTGTTCTATAGCAAGTACTCTGACTTTGCTAATTCCCTGTTGCCCAGCACCTCAGGGTAAGAATGTAGCCCCTTCCCACCGCCATAGTTTTATTAAGCAGCTGAAGCTTTTATTTCATTTGTTACAAGCTCTCCCACTGTAAATAATTACTGTCTCATGCTGTAATAGATGCTAGAGAGCTTATACCTGTGTTTGTGTTGTTCCATGGTTTATTTGAACAAGGAAGGGAAGCAGCTGGATTCTGTTTTAAATCCAATACTCACAGTTTCTCCATAATCTTTATTTCAGTTTCTTTACATTTAGTGAAATAAAGCCTCTTTCCAGAGTTCATTCACATTGATTCTCTCTTTGGTTGAAGATGTCTTCTACCTTGCTGCTGTCTGAGAGATAGCTGAAAACAATGGAAATTGTTCACGTTAGGCAAGAAGCTTTGACTTCTTTTTATTTTTGATTTTCTGAAACATTGGTATGGAAGGTAGACATTGATGTGTGAGAGCCATAGTGACAGCTGCTGAGTCCTGGAAGGAATGTTAAATAAAATGTACTGATAAGACTAGCTGGGGTCGTGCAAAACACATCTTAGGAGTTTGGAATTTCAAGTGGAATTAACAGAAGCGCTCATATTTTGCGTTTAGAGAGGCTTCCTTTTTATTAAAAAAAAAAAAAAAAAAAAAAAGATAACTGCCTTCTGTTTCACTAAAAAGAAGCTCTTAGCTCTTGTACCTCCTGTTAACAGGCCTTGGCTTCACTGGCAGGTAAGTGAATATGGATATCTTGCATCTTCAAGAATAAAATGCAGCACAGTTTCTAAGAAATTGAGAAAGTCACACAAAAGACTCATCTATGGTAGTCACAGTACTTATTTTGGTAATTGCCTACAGATAACATCCTATGTTATTTTCAAATCAAATTACCTGGTATTAGCCTATTGCCTGGCTTATCGCATCTTAAGAGTGAATTCAGTAAACTACTACTTAAGTTTTGCTTCTCTTCTGCACTATTGTTAACTCACAGGTCAGCTGTAAGACACTGTGAAGTAACCACAACGAACAAAGGCTTCTGCAGTGTGAACCATTCAAACAAAATGCTTTACCATAATCAACATATTGCAAGACCCCCTGCAGTCTCTTGCAAATTGGTTGTACTCTTAACATTGATTGTCAGAACAATATGGCCAAACTCATACTGAGTATCTGAAGTCATTAACTGATAATGCCTGCTCCAGCAGCCCTCTGGTTGCTCTTCAGCTAGGTCAGCTGAAGTGCATGCAAGCCTGCGATAAAATCCCCTTAGTAATTCACCTTATTTAGAGACTGTACCAAAGGTAAGCTTCCAGCTGTCACTGCACTGTCACTTGTTTTTACTGGTTTAAAGCTTAATTTTGTATTCTGTCATATTCCCCCTTCTCCCTAGAATGCAAATTTGATGTTGGAGTCTGCCTGCAGAAAACTTTATTACAGATAAAGGGTTGTACAGCAGTTCCTGAAGAATTTTACCACATCTGTTTTCCTTTAATTTAGCATAGTGGAAGATCTTGATGTCTAGACATGGTTTCTCTCTACGGGTCTATTACAGTTATACAACCCTAAGTTGCCCAGCTGAGATGGTGGAATAAATAACTATAAATAATTTTATAAACACACTAGAAGTATACTGAAGTGGCAGAATGCTGAATCTCACTTGAATAAGTATGGCATTAATTTGATATTACTGCGTCCAATAGGGAGCAGAATTAAAGACCCAATTCCATATGCTACTTCACTAAAGGAGTTACATTACCTTGGCCCCTTCCAGTATGTGGGAGTCCTTCTGAAGCACATTCTGAACCTCTTCTGGAGATGAGAATTTAATCCAGCAGTAACGTTTGTGAAAGCCTGTGTCTTTGTCCTAGTTACAGATTAAAGGAAGAAGTTGGTTACTGTAGGAACTATCTATTTACACAGGCTGTTAAACTTTCTATCCATGTCCAATTTAAGCATTCAGAAATAATCAGAGAAATCAGTACAATTGTTTCAGAAGTCTGCTTCATACTTTAAAAACATGTATTTCCATTGACAGCTGGGAGGAGGAGTGGGCTATCAGAGGATGTTGTGAATCCTTCTCTCAGGTTGAGTCGTTTATTGCTAGTTAGAATCTTAAATTTTTTAAGTTATATTTGAAGACAAGAATAATGCAGGGCTGGTAGTCTCAAATTGTGGTTACCTACGATTAAGTCAGTCACAATAGAAGTGTCACTTAAATGGCTGCCTGATTTGAAAACGAGCCTGCCCAACTACTTGCAAGTTAAAGTAGTATGTGCTCATGACATTAAGAGAGGAGGTTGGAATCTTGGATGACAAGCACTACCTGCACTGGAAAAAGTTAATTTGAAGAATGATTTGCCAGTCTCAAGGGACAGCTGTCAATAAATGGGAAAGGGTGAGGTCTACTCCACTACTCGACCCTTAACCCAAGCTGTACATCAGAGCCCGTGCAGCCCTGCAGGCACTGCCTATCAGCCGCACGTGGTGCTGCAGGCACACTGCCCTGCTTCAGTATCCCTGCGATGGTTTAACCAGGGTGGCTGCTGCAGGCAATTACTTTAAAGGTAGCTGTAACACAGCATAAGAATTGGGTCTTTTTGTCCAGTGTCAGTTTGCAGTAAAGTGCACTGGGCACCACGGTCCTGAACTTGCACACCTGCCTGAGCTCCAGCAGGGTTGGAATTTTTTCTTTAGAGTGCCCGTTATGACACTACGTTTTGGTTCTGTAAGAAAAACGATGTTGATCGTTTAACGCCTGCCAGGTTAAGCCACAACAACCCGACTTTCAAAGCCGACGGCAAACGTTAACCTTGAGAGGCCTGGGGCGGCACAGGAGAACCGGTGCCCGAGGAGGGAAGAGCCCGCGGACCGACCGTACCAGATGGGGCCGGGGGGCTCTGGGAACGCACGGGGGCCACCGGCGGATACTCACGAAGGGCAACTGGCACCTCTGCACCGATCCGAACTGGGAGAAGTACTCCTTCAGCTCCTCTGCGGGAGAAATGCACGCCTGGTTACGCGGCCCAGAGCTTCAGCCCCTGCCCCCAGGCCCTGCGCCATAGGGGATGGAGCCGCAGCAGCCCCAAGTGCTGGTGGGGAGGGAGGGAGGGAGACGGCGCGCACTCACTGCTAGATACTGTCCATGGAACCTCGGCTACGAAGATGTCAAAGATCCGCCGGGACTGACGCAGCGCCCCACGCGCCGCCGCCATCTTGTGAGCCGCGGCGGTGCCCCGCCCCGCCCCGCCCCGCCCCGCCCCGGCAGCGCACGCCGTCCGACCGCGGCGGCGCAGCCAAAATGGCGGCGGGGGCGGCCGCGGCGGCGCTGGGCCGGGAGGGTGGGGAGGACGCCTTTCGCCGGCTCTTTCGCTTCTACCGGCAGCACGACGCGGCGGACCTGCGGGGGGTGGTGGACTTCTCCGTGCCGGGGGGGCAGGTAATGGCGCGCTGTCGCTGCCCTCGTTGGGCGGGGCTGGGGGCCGCTGGGTGGCATGGTATGGCACGGCGGGGCCCCGCTGGCCTGCCTCCGCCCGCGGGAGGATCTGGGCTCCGTCCCTAGGCCTTTCCCGCGTCCTCACAGCGCCAAAGGGCCTTATGGGCTGGAAGTGGGCGCCTTACGAAGGGCAATGCCCGCAGACGCCCCACGCGATGGGCGGCGGCGCCCCCCGATGGTGAGGTGCGGAGCGGCCCGTGCCTGGGCACTGCCTCGGCCGAGCGCCTCGTGTCGGGGCGTCACGAGAAGGAGTGGTGCCGGTGCCAGGCCCCTGGCCGAACGGGTGGGTTGGGCCGGTGTGCGGGAGCTGCTCTCCAGGGGACAGGTGGCTGTGAGGGATGCTGGCGTACACGGGCATATACTTGAAGCTGCCACAGTAACAAAAATCCTCTCTGCAGATGTACTATTTCCACTTATATTTGCTTATTGCCACTGCTAGCTAAATTTCTACACAGCAATAAGTGATCTCCAAAGCCTCCAACAGAAGTATATGTTACGTGAGAGGACCAAACAGGCTTTTGCTGTTTTCCGGGCCTGCCGGATGTCTTGGGCCTGAAGAAGTGGGGAGAGCCAGAAAGGGGTCAGGGTGTGCTTCTCCCACCCGAGGAACATGTGGCCAGAATTGGGGCAGCCTTCCTCTCAGTGAAGTTTCTTTTCCTGTTGTCTCAACAACCATCTGGTTTAGCCTCTGAAAGCTGTATCTTCGTGGTTCAGTAGTTTCACCATGTGAGTGACTGAGAAGTGGTCCTTTGAACTCATCTCCCATTTTGTCACCTAATAAGAGGACAACAAATCTCTTCTGAAGTAGTATAAAATATGGATTCCCTATGAGACTATGCAAATAATGAGGGTAGGGCATAAAATGAAACTTGACCTAGTTTTTCATATTCCCCATACTTAGCCTTTTATTTTTATTGTTGTATTGTAAAATGTACTTTTCTGTCTTTTCAGGCAGTAATTTTGATACTGTTAACTGGACACAAAACCTGACCTATAAGAAATTGTTCAGGTATAAGCATTGAACACGGTAGTTGTTAACGTTTCAGCCTTTCCTGAGCTTGCAGCAATCCTTTGTCAAATAAAGGACTCTGGCATTACAGCCCTTCTGGGAAGTTCACAGTCCTTGAAAGCATCACAAGCATCTGTCCTCTCTCTGTGTCTTTCTCTTGTGCCTCTTACCTTCTGGGATTAGCTGACAGCTTTTTAGTGAAAGAGTCTTTGATTCCTCTTCCCCCCCCCAGGTTAAAAGCATATACTTTTTCCCTTAAAGAAGAACTGCAGGCCAGCCAGATTGGCCCAGATACTGTTGTTCTTTTTCTCTCAGGAAAGTGCTTCTTCAAGTGATGGAGATCTTCAGTGAAGTGTGACATCCCCAGCTGCTCTGCTACAAGGCATGTTTTACTAGTTCAGCACGTATAATCTTTCAGCATAGGAGCAGGTCTTGTTCTAGGGAAGCCCTGGCAGCAGCCGGTGTGTAAGCAGTTGGAGAAGATGGAAAAGCAGTAAAGGCTCAGTCAAAGGAATTTCCCTCCTGGGTGTGTTCTGCAGACAGGACTCAGAATAAAGCTCTTCAAGGCTGGCAGTTACAGAGCTGCTTTTGGCAGAATTGAGAAGTTGGTAAAACTGAGCATGTTGCCAGAAACTGCCCCCTAACACTGGTTTAGAATTGTCTTCTCAGCCTATAGAGACCGATTTATACCTCATTTGCCACTGCAGAATGGGAGCACTCACACTTGGGCCTTAATTTCATGTATGTTTTAAATTGGTACAAATGAACTCTTGTCTACCTCACCCTGCTTATTTCCCCAGTTCCTAACATAAAGCTGTATTTCTGCAC
Organism: Pavo muticus; assembly: GCA_016647715.1. Lineage (NCBI taxonomy): Eukaryota > Metazoa > Chordata > Aves > Galliformes > Phasianidae > Pavo > Pavo muticus. The sequence goes on from JACDJE010000303.1 coordinate 878,515, forward strand.
AGCTGTATAGAGAGCAGGACTGGGGAACTGAGCTGCAACAAAACCAATGTACCTCTACTCTGTCCTCCCTGGGAAAGTTCCCAGTCCTGAGTAAGGAGGGCAGTGAGAATGTGGTGGATATGTTTCTTTCACTAACAGTGTGGGCTTATTACAGCTGAGACAGATATTATTGCAATCCACTGTAGTACACTGAAAAAATACATCTTGCTGACCCTTGAGCTCCTTACCCTTGTGGTAACAATGTGGTATTCAGCATTTATAGGGTTTCTGCAGTCCTTTACATCAGACAGTTTTGGCAACTTCATTGCTGTCCCTTTTCTCCTGTAATTACAGATGAGAACAGTCATCTACCCTATGGAATTCTGAGCAATAGCTGTGATGTTTGGAAAATGCTTTGAAGGTGTAAAGTGTTACGAGGACTACATATTGCTCTCTAACGGAGATCGATATTCAGCAGAATGGTTTTTACAGATTAAGCTGTAATGTGGAAATGGACAAATGGTGCAGACTTTTTTCTTAATACAAATCATTCTTTATGAATGAAGGACTGACTGGCAGAGCACAGAGGGTCGTCATTGGCGGTGCAGAGTCCGGTTGGAGACCTGTAACTAGCGGTGTTCCCCAGGGGTTGGTGCTGGGTCCGGTCTTGTTCAACATCTTCATCAATGACCTTGATGAGGGGATAGTGGCCACCCTCAGCAAGTTTGCTGATGATACAAAGTTGGGAGGATTGGCTGACACGCCTGAAGGCTGTGCTGCCATTCAGCGAGACCTGGACAGGCTGGAGAGCTGGGCGGTAAGAAACCAGATGAGGTTTAACAAAAGCAAGTGTAGAGTCTTGCACCTAGGGAGGAATAATTGCATGCAGCGGTACAGGTTGGGGGATGACCTGCTGGAGAGGAGCTCTGCAGAGAGGGACCTGGGTGTCCTGGTGGACGACAGGTTGGCCATGAGCCAGCAGTGTGCCCTTGTGGCCAAAAAGGCCAATGGCATTCTGGGCTGCATTAAAAAGAGCGTGGCCAGCAGGTCGAGGGAGGTGATCCTCCCCCTCTACTCTGCCCTGGTAAGGCCTCATCTGGAGTACTGTGTCCAGTTCTGGGCTCCCCAGTACAAAAAAGACAGGGATCTCTTGGAAAGAGTCCAGCGGAGGGCCACAAAGATGGTGAAGGGCCTGGAGCATCTCCCCTATGAAGAAAGGCTAAGTGAACTGGGTCTGTTTAGCCTTGAGAAAAGAAGACTGAGAGGGGACCTGATCCAGGTCTATAAATATCTAAGGTGTGGGGGGCAAAGTGGCGAGGCCAGACTCTTTTCAGCAGTGTGTGGAGACAGGACAAGGGGAAACGGCCAGAAACTGGAGCATAGGAAGTTCCGCACAAATGTGCGCAAAAACTTCTTTATGGTGAGGGTGACGGAGCACTGGAACAGGCTGCCCAGGGAAGTTGTGGAGTCTCCTTCTCTAGAAATATTCAAGATCCGCCTGGACTCCCACCTGTGTGACCTGGTGTAGGGAACCTGCTTTGGCAGGGGGGTTGGACTCGATGATCTCTGGAGGTCCCTTCCAACCCCTATGATTCTGTGATTCGGTTATTCTGTGAAGGCTGAAGATGGGAACCAGGACGGTGTATCACAGCAAAGTGGATGAACGCTGAGCTGTAACCTCAATAAGGAACCATCACCCATGCCACTTCCAAACGGAACAACCGACACAACCAGGGTAGCATCCTGCACAGCTCTCAATTTTCCTGGGCTCCCTTAACAAGAGCAGCTGGTTTCACAAGCTGTAAGAAAGAGCATGTTGGCGGAACCGAGAGGCTTGGGCTCACTCGGTTCAGACGCACGCTCCTTCATGTGCCCACGTGAAACATGGGGGAGGGTTCGTGATTTCTCAATGCCTACAATACTGTGCAGCACAGGAGCGTTTCCGGAAGAGAAGCCTATGAAATCCACCAGTATACTCACTAGTAAGGTGACTAAGCGTTCAACCCGAGATAAACAACTCCCTTTCTTTGGCTTATTCTAATCTTTACACAACCTGTCTTTAAAAAGAAAAATTATCAGAATGCTGCCACAGAAAGGTACCTGATACATGTCCCCATAATTTTCGATGTCTCCACTTCCAGTTTGACATTTGCCATCATTGAAATCCCAGGCAGAGTACGGCACAGCGGGAAAATCTCTACTCCCAGTGTTGAAATAGCTCCCACACGTTGAGTGGGTGCCTGTGCCACCCATAGATCCGCACATGTGATTGACAACAGCATCCACATAAATACGAACCTGGAAAAGTAGCGATTGCAGTTCAGTATGTGTTGTGATGCTGTCGAAGCAACAGCCAGAGCTTTACTGCACTGCTGTTAATTTGACCTTTTATCCGTTTCCCTTCATTCTCCATTTAAACCTCCTTCGAGAATAGGAGCAGGAACTTCGCTCCACAGAAACCACCCTTCTCAGTGTATCGGTTACACATTTTCAAGACACTTACTCCAACGTTGTTGCATCTGGTCACCATGTCTCTGAATTCATTTTCATTGCCTGATCGACTGCAGATCTTGTAGCTGATGGGCTGGTATCTTTCCCACCAGGGCCGGTTCGGATTAGTAATGACAATGTTTTCATTTGGAGGAGAAACCTGCAGGTGAAATGAAGTACCTCGGTCAGAAATCAGTAGTTCTCATTTTGTGTTTTAATTGCAAAAGGTGTGCTCCGTGCTGAAATTAGTCTGCGATTTCCATGAAACAGCTCAGGTCTGCAAGATGTCAGTCTTGTAGACTGGCATCGAGGAAATTCTCTTTTGTTGTCACGGATTGCCTGCATTTGTGACATCCTTTGGACTGCCAAAACTCTATGTCTGTCTGTGCGCTTGACTCAGTAGAAGAGAAAACCTTAGCTTCGTAAGTGAAGCGTGTCAGAGAAAAGTAAGCCCCCTTGCAGCTGATCTGCAGCTAAACACACACTCATTCCAGGCTGGCAGGATCTCCATCCCTGCTTTGAACAAGAAGGTTACTTGGAGCTTGTTGTCTGCAATTCTGGCTATTTGGATTGCTAAGCAAATGCTGCAAAGCAATTTTACTGCCTGTGGGCAGGAAACTACATACCTGAACTCCTCCAAACCCATAAGGAGCTAAATAGCGTTCGCACTCCAGAGCGATATCGGCCCAGCGCCATTCAAAGAGATGCACGATAGACGTCCTCCCAGCCTGAGTGTTGGGGTTGTACTGTGCCCAGCAAAGCCCTACAGCTGCGAGGAGGAGGAGGACTTGCATGGTGCCTTCAGCATAAGGCTGCGGTCTTTCTGCTGGCCATTTATACTCCTGCAAGATGACAAAGTTCCTACTGCAGCTGACAGATTTCACAGAGATGAATGCTATCGGCTATTGTTTGTCTAGCTAGCTGGGTATCCATATTCCCATTTGTTTGATCTTGAATTGCCCCACAGCTGAAGATAAAATACCTTCTCCCAGTGTTTATACCTCATCATACACCAAGTAGTCTCTGAACAATGCACCCAAATTTGGGATTATATTATTTCCAACAATAAAAATTAAGATAGAACTACATTATACAAAATGTGGCACTTGGACCTTGAAGGAGGGACTCCAGAAGATGGAAAGGGAAGGGAAAGGGGAAGGGAAGAGAAAAGAAAAAGAGGAAGGCAAAGGTGAAGAAAAGGCCAAGGGATCGTGAAAGGGAAGGGAGAGGGGAAGGAAAAGGGATAGGGAAGGGCCAAGTGAAGGGCAAAGGGGAGGAAAGAGAAGGGAAAAGCATACACAAAAGATAGGGAAAAGAAAGGGAGAAAGGGAAGAGAGGAAGGGAGAGGACTAGTGGAAGTCTCTTAGTTCTAAGAGAGGGTGGGAATTCGCCAGCACTCAGAAGCATCTAGCTCTCAGGATTACTCTGAGCTCAAACTTGTGTACCACATCAGCCACTGTCAGTCAACAGCAGATGTATCACACATCACATTGTGAGACTTTGAGATCTGAATCTCACTGTTAGTTAGAAACTGGGCTTTTGTTCTTTTACTGTTATTGTCCCACGCTCGCTATGAACTCTTTATCAGTTTTTCATCACACAACCACACACGCTAAATGTTTCTCTACCTTACAGTGATCAGTGTCAAGTATTTCCAACAGATAATCTGCTTAAGTTTTCATGTTATTTTAAATTACCAATGATTCGTCTGAGTCAAGTAAGGAAACCCAGTATTCTGTGTAAAGAGGTACTGCAGATTAGTTTTTGATGTCTGAAATAAAACAGAACTGAAATGCTGAATGGGTCTGGTCCCCCTTTTGGCTTTTACCAAATTTTCCTGCTCCAGAAACCTTGCAAATTTTGCCTGTGACATGGTATCAGTTACTCTTTGAGAACTGATGTTTAACATAGAGGTCTCCATACAGTGTGCTGGGAATAGACTAGAGTCAGGCCATTGATAAAACAACACTCTGAGAGAATTCTAAGACCAGAAGCTTGGTGAATAACTGTGAGAAAAATAAGAAGTCCACAAACAGGCGCATCCACCCCAGGAGAAAAGTAATCTAATTTCAGTTTGTTCCTGAACTGTCTTGACTATGTTTTTCTCTGAAACAAGCCATGTCATTGATTATGTTTCAGATACATCCCTCTCTTTCCCAAAATTCATATTTAAGGAAGAAATATAGAAGTGGGGCTCATTTTGCCACCTGTTCATTTTTGTATCATAGATCTTATCAAAGGTTTCTTTTTCCATTAAAAAAAATCAAACCCCAAAACAACAACAAAAATAAAAAGCACCACCCTTATTTGCACTAACAGCAGGGATGTATTTAACACTTGATGATTGGTGGGACCTTCGGTTTGGGGGGGTGGTTCATTGGTGTCTACTGTAAGTACTGGCACAGTTTTAAACAGGAGCAAGAGAGAGTAAGGGTTTCAATATCGCAGGTAAGACAGCTTTCAATTCCTTTTTCCAAAACTATACACTGTCCACTTCTAACAGCAAGGAAATGCAGCTGATTACACTTTCTGATTGTCAAGTTAGAACAAACCCATCATGACTAAACATTACCAAGACTAACTAAATGTCTGAGGTCAATTTTTACAACACCATTCCCTGTTGAGTTGTACTGAGGTAATGGCAAGTGATTCAGCTGTCAAAGAAGTCCCACAGTGTACGCTGTGAAACACCTCCTGTTGACTAGAGCAGCTGATCAGGTACCCGAGTTCAAGCTCCAATGAATCCTGAGAGCTAGCTGCCTCTGAATGCTGGTGAATTCATTCCCCCTCTGACAGACTTCCAATTGCCTTCTAATTCCTTTCTATTCCTTTTCCAGAGTCCCCTCATCAAGGTCCATGTGTCACATTTTGGATATCCTTGGATAACTTATCTTTAGTTAAATGACTGGAAAGAATACAAACCCAAATTCGAGTGTACTGCTCCCTAGAACGTGGTTTATGATAAGATACGAACATTGTGAGACTGTATTACATCTGCAGTCGTGGCAATTCAGGAAAAGCAAAATGGAAGCAAGATACCCAGCTAGCTAGACAAACAGTAACTGATAGCTCTCATCTCTGTGAAAACTGTCAGCTGCAGCAGGAACTTTGTCATCTTGCAGGAGTATGAATGGCCAGTGGAAAGGCAGCAGCCTTATGCTGAAGGCACCGTGCAAGTCCTTCTCTCCTTCTTGCAGCTGTAGGGCTTTGCTGGGCACAGTACAACCCCAACACTCAGGCTGGGAAGAGGTCTAGTGTAAATCTCTTTGAATGGCTATTCCATGCTCTGTGTGGAATTTCAGTGGTGGCAGATGTCAAACTGGAAGTGGAGACATTGAAAATTACGGGGACACATCAGGTGGCAGCGTTTTGAATTCTTTTTCTTTTTTTATAAACTTGTTGTGTAAATATTAGAGTAAAGCCAAAGAAAGGGTGTTGTTTATCTCAGGTTGAACGCTTAGTCACCTTACTAGTGAGTACAGTGGTGCACATCATAGGCTTCTCTTCCGGAAACGCACCTGTGCTGCACAGAATTGTAGGCATTGAGAAATCACGAACCCTCCCCCATGTTTCACGTGGGCATGTGAAGGAGCGTGCGTCTGAACCGAGTGAGCCCAAGCCTCTCGGTTCCGCCAACATGCTCTTTCTTACAGCTTGTGAAATCAGCTGCTCTTGTTAAGGGAGCCCAGGAAAATTGAGAGCTGTGCAGGGAGCTACCCTGGTTGTGTCGGTTGGTCCATCTGGACGTGGCATGGGTGACGGTTCTTTATTGAGGTTACAGCTCAGCGTTCATCCACTTTGCTGTCATACACCATCCTGGTTCCCATCTTCAGCCTTCATGACAACGAGATGAGGAGGAGATATCCACTGAGAGACAGTTATTTTACAAGCAGGCAGAGTGAAATGTGAAAACTGTTTTTTTTCCCCTTCTTTTACATTAACTTTCTCCTCCTTATTACTCTTCACTTTCTATACTTTTTCTCCATTTAATCTTTTTTGTCTTTCTTCCCTTTCCATTTTTAATTACCCAGGTCCGGGATTGTAAGTTGTCCAGCCTTCTTGATCTGGCTCTGGAGAAGGACTATGTACGCTCAACAAAGCCCTTTATTTACTAAGGGGTAATTCCCACTTTTTTACACTGAGCGTGACGGAGCACTGGAACAAGCTACCCAGGAGGATTGTGGAGTCTCCTTCTCTGGAGATATTCAAAAGCTGTCTGGACACTTTCCTGTGTGACCTACTGTGGGGAGCCTGTTTTAGCTGGAGGGCTGGACTATATGATCTCCAGAGGTCCCTCTCAACCCCTATGATTTTGTGATTCTGTGATTTCAGGGATAATCAGCGGTACAGCCTCATATTTATTCTACATCCAAAAACTTCATTAAGATCAAGCAGAAATTGGTATGAAAAGGAAAGAAGCTATGGTATGAGCCCAGCCACGGACCACAGACCACGCTGAAGGATGTTCCGGAATTCAGGGGTTTCAGCAGGAGACAACATCGCTGATGTAGCTCAGAGAGCACTGCAGCTGATTTTGACGCAGAGCCTGGAGCCAGGGAGCCGCCTTGTGAGTGCTTAAAATGCCGATACTGTGTTTGGGGAATAACATGTGGGGCTGTTTTTTGGGGGGGAGGAGGAGTTTGGAGAGGTACTCAGCACGGAGCAGACGCGTTCTGCACCGTAGCACGGAGCCGCCTTGGCTGCTTGAGGGTCAACCCCGTCAGAAGAGGCCGCCAGCCGCCACCGTCCGACGTGCGGCAGCGACGATCTGACACCGAGGGGCGGAGCCAGGAGCAGCGGCGGACCGCCCCCTGCGTGTATAAAAGCTGCCGCTAGGGAGCGCAGCGAGCAGGGCAAGGTGCGGTGCTTGGGATAGTACCTCTGCCCACTAGTAGACCGATCACTTATCGGCTGTCCCCCGGACGACGTATCTCGCCATGGTCTGCACCGGGCAGAAAGGGCTGGCGAGAAAGACGGCGGTGACTGAGGCGGAGTCCATGCCTAAAGAAACGGCGGTTGAAGTCTTTGGCTGCAGCACCTGAGTCTACAGTTCCTGGAGAAGAGAGACAGGGACTCTGCCTGTGTGCAGTGTGAGCAGGTGGATGACCTGCTCAGTATGGTGGAGGAACTCAAGGAGGAGGTTGAGAGGTTAAGGAGTATCAACAAGCAGGCAGAGTGAAATGTGAAAACTGTTTTTTTTCCCCTTCTTTTACATTAACTTTCTCCTCCTTATTACTCTTCACTTTCTATACTTTTTCTCCATTTAATCTTTTTTGTCTTTCTTCCCTTTCCATTTTTAATTACCCAGGTCCGGGATTGTAAGTTGTCCAGCCTTCTTGATCTGGCTCTGGAGAAGGACTATGTACGCTCAACAAAGCCCTTTATTTACTAAGGGGTAATTCCCACTTTTTTACACTGAGCGTGACGGAGCACTGGAACAAGCTACCCAGGAGGATTGTGGAGTCTCCTTCTCTGGAGATATTCAAAAGCTGTCTGGACACTTTCCTGTGTGACCTACTGTGGGGAGCCTGTTTTAGCTGGAGGGCTGGACTATATGATCTCCAGAGGTCCCTCTCAACCCCTATGATTTTGTGATTCTGTGATTTCAGGGATAATCAGCGGTACAGCCTCATATTTATTCTACATCCAAAAACTTCATTAAGATCAAGCAGAAATTGGTATGAAAAGGAAAGAAGCTATGGTATGAGCCCAGCCACGGACCACAGACCACGCTGAAGGATGTTCCGGAATTCAGGGGTTTCAGCAGGAGACAACATCGCTGATGTAGCTCAGAGAGCACTGCAGCTGATTTTGACGCAGAGCCTGGAGCCAGGGAGCCGCCTTGTGAGTGCTTAAAATGCCGATACTGTGTTTGGGGAATAACATGTGGGGCTGTTTTTTGGGGGGGAGGAGGAGTTTGGAGAGGTACTCAGCACGGAGCAGACGCGTTCTGCACCGTAGCACAGAGCTGCCTCGGCTGCTTGAGGGTCAGCCCCGTCAGAAGAGGCCGCCAGCCGCCACCGTCCGACGTGCGGCAGCGACGATCTGACACCGAGGGGCGGAGCCAGGAGCAGCGGCGGACCGCCCCCTGCGTGTATAAAAGCTGCCGCTAGGGAGCGCAGCGAGCAGGGCAAGGTGCGGTGCTTGGGATAGTACCTCTGCCCACTAGTAGACCGATCACTTATCGGCTGTCCCCCGGACGACGTATCTCGCCATGGTCTGCACCGGGCAGAAAGGGCTGGCGAGAAAGACGGAGGTGACTGAGGCGGAGTCCATGCCTAAAGAAACGGCGGTTGAAGTCTTTGGCTGCAGCACCTGAGTCTGCTGGAGAAGAGAGGCAGGGACTCTGCCTGTGTGCAGTGTGAGCAGGTGGATGACCTGCTCAGTATGGTGGAGGAACTCAAGGAGGAGGTTGAGAGGTTAAGGAGTATCAGAGAGTGTGAACAAGAAATAGACTCGTGGTATAAATCTCTGCGAGAAAGACACTGGGGTGATACTCAGGAGACAGTGGTGGATGCCCTGCCATTGCCGAGCAGAGTGAGGCAATTTGAGAGAAGCGGAGGAGTGGAAACGGGTTCTGGCTCGGTGATGTAGGTAACTGCCATCCCGACCAACCTCGGTTCCCCAGGTGCCTCTGTGAAATAGGTTTCAGGCCCTGGAACTCAAGGGAGAGGTGAGTGAGGGTGTGGAGGGAGGTCCACTCGCAAGATTGTCTCAGGTGAAGCAGTCGACCCCATGCCTCAAGACTGCCTCCACCCAGAAGGAAAGAAGAGTGGTTGTCATAGGCAACTCCCTGCTGAGAGGAATGGAGGGCCCTGTATGTCGGCCTGACTCTCCCTGCAGGGAAGTGTCCTGCCTCGCTGAGGCATGGGTCAGGGATATTTCTAGGAAGCTTCCTGGTCTGATTCGCTCCTCTGATTATCATACCTTATGGATAGTTCAGGCCAGCAGTGATGAAGTCGCTGAGAAAAACTTGAGGACTATCAAAAAAGACTTCAGGGGACTAGGGTGGGTAATTGATGGAATGGGCATGCAGGTGGTTTTTTCTACTATCCCTTCAGTGGCGGGGAAGGATAGTAAGAGGTGCAGGAAAACCCAACTCATAAATAAATGGCTAAGAGGTTGGTGCAAACACAAGAATTTTAGTTTTTTTTTGCCACGGGGCAATTTACTTGGCATCTGGCAGCAGATGGAACTTGCCTGTCTCCGAGGGGTAAAAGGATCCTAGCCCAGGAACTGGCGGGACTTGTTGAAAGGTCTTTACCCTAGGTGTGAAGGGGAAGGAGGACAAAATGAAGTTCACTGGGGTTGAGTGGGTAGTTCAAGGGTTCATACAGAACTTGATGGGTGAGGAGGGTGGAGTACAAAGGGATGGAGAAGGGCGGGGGGGATCCTAGAAAGGCGGTGAGACAGAAAGCCCAGCTGAAGTACCTTTATACCAATGCACACAGTGTGGGAAATAAGCAGGAGGAGTTGGAAACTGTGATGCGCTTGGAAAATTATGACTTTATTGCTATCACGGAAACATGGTGGGATGAATCCCATAACTGGGATACCACCATTGAGGGGTATTTGCTCTTTAGAAGGGATAGAGGGTCCAGTGGAGGGCCACAAAGATGATCAGAGGTCTGGAGCACCTTCCCTGCAAAGACATGCTGAGGGAGCTGGGCTTGTTCAGCCTGGAGAAGATAAGGCTGCGCGGTGACCTCGTTGCAGCCTTCCAGTATCTAAAAGGGATCCTACAAACAGGAGGGGAGTCAACTCTTTACAAGGGTAGATAATGACAGGACAAGGGGAAATGGTTTTAAGTTGAAGGAGGGAAGATTGAGGTTGGATATCAGGGGGAAGTTCTTTACGAAGAGAGTGGTGAGGCGCTGGCACAGGCTGTCCAGAGAGGTTGTGGATGCCCCGTCCCTGGAGGTGTTCAAGGCCTGGTTGGATGGGGCCCTAAGCAACCTGGTCTAGTATTAGATATGTAGGTTGGTGGCCCTGCATGCGGCAAGGGGGTTGGAGCTTGATGATCCATGAGGTTTCTGTAGAACATTCTTACGCTTCAGAACGTGAAACTGCAAAGCTTTTCCCAGGAAGAAACACTAGGCTGAAAAGTCTTTCAGCTGCTTACTGAAGCCAGAGACCCAGCATTCCCACTCTTAAAGGAAGCTGTTCTTTTAGGCACCGAATCAGCCTAGTCTCTGTCTCTCTCTGAAGCTGAACTTTGGACAGTCAGCAGCACGTTTTCAACAAGAGGCAGAGGACACCTTTCCCATCCCACCCATTTAATCTGCAGCCTAGTAGAGCAACGTTTTAAAATACAGGAGCAGAGAACCAAAGCCCTCCAATCTTGAAAGGAGTCTTAAGCCTTACCTCTCCCTATCAACTTCTCAGAACAGCATTCTAATCACTCATCTCATGCATCAGAGGCAGCTGGAAACTCGCATCCTGTGGCCAAGAAAGGACCTCTTGATTTGAGTGAATCTAAGCTCAACATGATATCTTAAATAACACAAAATATTTTATATTCTCAGAGGCACGATATTAGCCATATCCATTTCAAGAGAGTGTGCATTACTTCAGTGAGTTGAACACAACAGTGGATAAAGTTGCAATCTAACTGCCAAAGATAGCAGCAAACAGTAAACATCAACTCAGTGTCAAGAAATTCATCTTATGAGAATGAGACACATATTTTGTCACAATGGTCCATTCTCACAATGTTATTGCTTTTTGACTACTTTATTACTCTATACATAACCTAGTGTTCTTGATCATGCTTTTTTAATACTGCCTCAAACCACGGTGACTTTATATGCTTTAACTGTTGTGAAATAAAGTTAATATTTTAAAGCTATATTTAGAATAGAACTAATGAAAATAATCTAAGGAAATACACAGCTCAAACCTTCTATAATTGGAAACCTGTCTTCTGATTAAAAATAAAGGCATAATTAAAATTACTTTGGAGTTTTAGGTACGTACTGTTGTACAGCACCTTGGCAACACCTCTTCAGACTATAGTTCCATATAATTTTCTATCATTTTTTTTCCAAAAATGATAGAAATTCCAAAAAAATCTAGAAATTTTAAATAAATTGATCATGGTGATGTTGAGGTCATGGTCACAATCTTGTTATTTTATACATATATATATGCTGCTGTTTACTTTAGAAACTATGCAATAGAGAAGAAATAGCCTATAAAACCTACCTCAGTTCTGCCACAGATTTTGAAAGTATTCAATCTGTGCAAACGAAATACATTCTTACCACAGTTCCTGATGTGCATATATTATCTATTACAAAGATATACAGAAATAGTGTTGTACCTATATTTATAATATAGACGGGATCATCTGTATGTTCATTTCTAGTGAATGTAACAAATATCAGCTTTGCTCAGCATCTCATCAAATTGAAATAAATAACTTACTTAGGTTCTTCAAATACTGTTTTTATGCTCAGCAAACTGTCATAGAGGAAGTAGTTTTGCATGGTTAACAACAGCTTCAAGAGATTTGCAGTTGTGCTCTGAATGCATTCAATTCTACTTAATATCGATCTTCAAAATTATTACTCACCATTAGCTTGAAAATCTTAGTGTGAAGGAAAGTAGTTTGTTCAGTAAGTATGTTTATGTCACATATCTGAACAATTGATGTGTTCAAACAAGTTATTCCATAAGTTATAAAAATTGTCAGATACATATTAAATGCAACAAGCCTGTCTTTCCCCGTGGTTTCCAGCTGAGCTGTTAAGCTAAGGCGACTTCTCAAGAGGCTTAGGAAGCCAGGCTGAGGTCTGGAGAAATCCCCTGCAGCTGTTAGAGTATGGACGACAGGAAGGCAAAACCAAGACAGTGCCCAAAGACCTCATACACGAGTAACTACCCTTGTCACTTGGCCATGGCTCCAAGCCTCAGGAAAGCTTAAGAGAAAAAGCAGATTATTAAAATATCACCTGCAAATAAACATAATCTAGGGCTTCTGTCTTCCCCTGCTTTGCAAGAGGTAGGTGGTGTCTTGTTCTTCTGCTTCTCACTGTAGACTCTGGTCTGAAATATCTCCAGCGTTCTGTGTATTTGAATTTAGTAGATTAATCTTGTGTGAGTGATCGTCTGTACAACAATTACTGAAGACAATCAGTCAACATCCATATTTGTTGTTTTTTAAAATGTCAGGGCCTGAAACTCCTTAAATACTGTGTCAACTATTCTTTGGCCTCTGAAGCCAGTCAGTACCTTGATGTGACAAACCCAAATACTAAGACTTAGTTGTTGTTATCACAGACAGGAATGCATTGCCTGTCAGTTATTTCCCTTATAGGGCCCCCCCCTCTGGCTTTTATAGGTGTCTAAAGATTCAGTATTACAATTATACGGAAGGACTGTTTTAAGCAGTACACATGATTTCACGCTTTCTAGTTCGCGATAGTGTCAAAACAAGAAAGAGATGGGATTAAAGCAAGTGGATCAGTAAGTACTTTGTTCACGTACAGTAGATAGGACTTCGATGCTCTAGACGGGAAAATGTTTTAATTGTCATTCTGCTTACTACATCTCCAGCTGTAATTTTGACTCAGTAGGTATGTACCTGCTTCAGGTCACTAATCATACCTACAGATGGATGCTATTAAAATTTCACTTATGTCAAGTGAGAACAAAGTGCGTGAGATGAGCGATCTTTTGTTGTAGCTTTTAGAACAAGATCTTCGCTGGTGACAGAGCAGATGGTCAGCTTTCTTGAAACACAAATAAAATAATGAGATAGATTTGGGCAGATGTTCACTACATTCATGCATAAACAAACATAATCCTCATCCTTAATCTCCTCAACCTGAATTCTAGGTGTAAAGATGTGCAATGTCATATGTAGTGTATTGTGAAATTTCAGCCATGATAGCACTTCACTTTCTAGTATCGCTACAGTGAAAGAATGATGTCCTTTGATTCTGGTGCTAATCTGCCAGAAGATAGAAAAATTTTATGTCCAGAATTTATTTTCAAAACTTTGCTTTACAGTTTCATCATTATTAGACAGAAAATTTCTTACCCATAAATATAATATTTTCAAGATAGATAGGTTACTTGTGTTAGAAATAAAATCAGGAACTACCTAGCACAGGTCCTGTCTAGCAGTGCTTGCTACTCAAGCACCAAAAATGGATGTCAGTGCATATATAGTGTATACCTCATGTTGCTTGTGTTATGCTTATTTCCATTAGAGGGCTACTCATCTCGAAGCTATCTAGTCTGTAGATGATACTTCCACAGACTTATCTTTATGGATTTATTGTAAGGAAAGCTAAAACAGAACACTTCAACTTGGACTGGTTTGACAAAAAATCAACTTGGTGATTGCATAGTGACTATCAGTATTGTGTAGGATTTATCCAACAGAACAGCCTGAGAAGCTGACTCTTACTCATCACTATAAAGCAACACCTGAGATAGACTCTTGGTGTTTGGGGTAACAATAAAAATATTTGTAATATATATATTACTAATATATATATATATACATATATATACATATAAAATAAAAAATATTAGTAACAATAAAAATACTCAGAAGAGGCTTTTAGGGCATAATGTTATGAAATAGATAGATGCCAAATATACATACGTCTTCATATGCCATGTTGTAGACCAAGGACTGTTTGAACTCCTGAGATTATGATTGTTTTTCCAAAGACTATACTGATTTCATTACAATCAAAATCCTTCTCAGACACGTACAGCTTTGGCAAGCTTTAAAATGGAGAAAGTATGTCAAGAATCTTAGATCTAGAAAATCTCTTTCTTTCTCAAGAAAATTCCCACCCTGACAATGCAGTGTCACTGGAACTTACCTGCAAAACTGGGAATCTGTCTTCACAAACTCAGTGTGAAACTGTTCTGAAAGAAAACAAGGAGTTCAGTCGTCGATGCAGTGTTCAATGTAGAAGAGATTTTCTTATATATCTGCTCAGTGCTAACAGATTTCTAAAGATCCTCAAATCCAGATTACTGACAACAATATTGATTTTTTAACAGGTAGAACTCTTTGCAGAGGAGTAGAAAAGAGCAAAGCCCCATGAAAACCACTGCTTGTTTACAGGGTCTTTGTTTCAGATGTTCTACTGGTCTGGATGGATGACACTCTCTTGGTGTTATCAGAAGATTTAATATCAAGAATATGAATTTTCCTGGTATGTGACTTAATATTTTCTGTAAAAACTAAAGCGGAAAATAGAGCAGACAATTAGCAGGTTGATATTTTTCATGGAAAGGAGAAAAAAAAATAATCCTGTCCATCTCTAAAGTTTCATCAGAAGCTATGGCCCCTTTCTTTCAGTGGGACTGTGTAATATCAGGTGCTCAGCAATTCATCTGGTAAGGCAGAGCTCTCTAGTTATCTGAAAAATGACTTGTGCTGTAAAAATATTTTGAACTATTCTTTTCACTGAAGGTGACATAGGAATTGTATCTTCAGTCTTCTGGATGAAGAGGCTAATTGCATTCAGTCTTTAAAGTATCGAATGGTCCTGTTCATTGCCAAATGGGATGCACATCTTGCACTCTGAGAGGGCATCCTGTAAGGCCAGTGACAATAGTTTGTTATCAGCATTGTCCACAAGTCACAGAATCACAGAATCACAGAACGTCAGGGATTGGACAGGACCCTGAAAGATCATCTAGTCCAATCCCCCTGCTGGAGCAGGAACACCTAGATTAGGTCACACAGGAATGTGTCCAGGTGGGTTTTGAATGTCTCCAGAGAAGAGGAACCCACACCCTCTCTAGGCAGCCTGTTCCAGCATTCTGTTAACCTCACAGCAAAGAAGTTCTTTCTCAAATTTATGTGGAACTTCCTATGTTCCAGCTTGCAGCCGTTACCCCTTTTCCTGTCATTGGATGTCACTGAGAAGAGCTTGGCTCCATCCTCATGACACTCACCCTTTACATATTATAAACATATAAACATTAATGAGGTCACCCCTCAGTCTCCTCCAAGCTAAAGAGACCCAGCTCCCTCAGTCTTTCCTTGGAAGGGAGATACTCCACACCCTTAACCATCTTTGTGGCTCTGCGCTGGACACTCTCTAGCAGTTCCTTGACCCTCTTGAACTGAGGGGCCCAGAACTGGACACAGTATTCCAGATGCGGTCTCACCAGGGCAGAGTAAAGGGGGGGAGGAACCTCTCTCGACCTACTAACCACACCCCTTCTAATACAGCCCAGGATGCCATTGGCCTTCTTGCCCACAAGGGCACAGTTCTGGCTCATGGTCATCCTGCTGTCCACTGGGACCCCTAGGTCCCTTTCCCCTATGCTGCTCTCCAGCAGGTCAGTCCCCAACCCCCCTACCTGGGGTTGTTCTTGCCCAGATGCAAGACTCTACACTTGCCCTTTTTGTATTTCATTAAATTTCTCCCTGCCCAACTCTCCAGCATGTCTAGGTCTCGCTGGATGGCAGCACAGCCTTCTGGTGGGTCAGCTGCTCCTCCCAGTTTCGTGTTATCAGTAAACTTGCTGACAGTGCACTCTATTCCCTCATCCAAGTTTTTGATGTATATATTGAATAGTACCGGTCCCAGAACTGACCCTTGAAGGACTTCACTGGATAGAACTCCAACTAGACTGTCCCATTGACTACAGCTCTCTGGCTTCTTTCCTTCAGCCAGTTCACCGTCCACCTCACTATACGATCGTCCAGACCACACTTCCTCAGTTTAGCTGCGAGGACGCTTTGGAAGATGGTGTCAAATGCTTTACTAAAATCTAGATAGACCACATCCACTGCTTCACCATCAACTATCCACCTGGTTTTATCTTCATAAAAGGCTATCAGGTTGGTCAAGCAAGACTTCCCCTTGGTGAAGCCATGTTGACTGCCCCTAATGACCCTCTTATCCTTGATATCCCTAGAAACAGCACCAAGGATAACTTGTTCCATCACCTTTCCAGAGATGGAAGTGAGGCTGACTGGTCTATAGTTACCTGGGCCCTCCTTCTTGCCCTTCCTGAAGACTGGAGTGACATCTGCATTCCTCCAGTCCTTAGGCACCTTTCCTGTTCCTCACAACTTACCAAAGATAATGGAGAGTGGAGAGTGGCCTAGCAAAAACTCCCTCAGCACCCACTGGGTGAGTCAGAGCAAGGTCCCATAATACTGTGTAAACACAGAAAACAATTATTAAAATAAACTAAACAACAACAACAACAAAAAGTGCAAAAAAAAAAAAAAAAGCCAAAAAAAGAACATTTTCAACTTTGCCACTTTTAATTTGGTATGTTTTTTTCTGAGCCTTTATCATTAATCTCTAAAATAAAAATACTCTTCAGACTGTACAGCTCCCTTTTTATACCATGGATGATCTGAACTTTCAGTGGTCCATGATCCACAGATGGGGAGTGCAGACACTTGCTGAAGGATATGTGTCTGGAACAAATTCCTTACCAAAAGCAAGCAATCTTTAAAAAGGCAGCTCTTACAGTCTGGCATCTCACAGTGATCCTTCTAAATAAAAGCCTTAGGTATCTACTCTGTTTCTTTCAGTGGAAGATAATACAATTGTATTGTTGAAAGACTGATGATATGGTTTATGACATTCAAATACAGGCCTTAATATTTTTTTCTGTGAACATTTTGCAAGAGGGCAATACCAATCACATTTTATGTACTGTGGATTTTCAGGAATTCTTGCCATCACAATAAAGAAAAAAATGGCTGCAGAAAGGAACAAACTGATAAACCTTGCTGGAACCACAAGATGGCAATGCTGTTTTAAATATAAGTGAACAGTGTTACGACCACTCACAACATAGAGAATGCACAACACTTTTTGACAACTACCGTGCAAGATGTGATTTTCAAGGAAGATAATCAGAAGTTAACAGCGTCCACAGGCTTTGTTTAATTCTGCTTTCAACAAGTACTGTAGAACAGGATCTTGTTCAATACTGTGTTTGAAATACCAATGGACCGATGCCGATAGATTTCAACACAAATCCCATAAAAGATAAGAATGAACATACCGACAATGAATGAACATTTTGCACGCTTGTTTTCCTTTCTGTGCATTTAGTTTCTAGAGAAGAAAAGTTTGACGCCTTTGAATAGTACCTGACAGCTATTTTTGTTGATTAGCTATCATGTTGATAATTCCAGTCCATTTCAGGCAACAGAAAGCCGACGCAGAAAGTAGATGTAGTATTATTTCATCAGTATAAAAGGTGTCACATCTAGAGGCATCATTCAGAGCAAGCAGATCAAACAATACTATATACTCCAGCGTAAACATTGCATTCTCCTTTCTGAGACGCTGCATAGCTGTGTTATAAATTACTTAATGATATTATCTGTTAAAAAAAGAAAGAAGAATCATACCAAACCAAACTGCTTATGTATCAGCAGCTCTGAGAAGGCAGGTGGTGAACTTTACTAGTAAGGACAGTACAGCCAGGCAGAGGTTCACCAAAGGCATGTGAGCTCATTGAGAAATGTGCATAAATCACACGTGCATTCTCATACAACACTAACAATAATGCTGGAAAAGTATCAGGAAACTATTCCAGGAACATATGAAATGTTAAAACCTTAAAACAACATTCCATGATTTATCATAATAAGCCATATCTTCTGCAGGTCAGGACGCAAAAAAGACTACTGACTCAGTGGAGATCTGAAGGCTCAGAACAGGAAAGGACTTATCATAATGGAATGTATCTTCCTCTGCAAAGGCTATGTGCCAGACTGCATATATAAGTCCTCAAAAAACGGGAGGAAACACACTAGAGATAATCACATCTGATACAATGAATGATTTTTAACTGCACTGCAACATTACCCAGTTCTCCTAAAAATCAGAATCTCTTTGCTGCAATTATGGTAGCATTGACAGTGTGGGAAGAAAGCATAAATAAATAACAAGGTGACCTATAGACTAATATGCTCCCAAGTTCAAAAATATTTTCAAGCATATATTTTAAGATTACATGCCATTAAAATAAAAAATTAATAGACAGAGGCAACAAAAAGCAACATACTTCATTTCGCATTAAATACATCTAGATGACTTGTCACGCTGCCATACCTTTATCAGAGGATGACAGAGAGCTACAGGACCAAAAGACAACAGCTGTGCTATACGTTACCTTCTCTGTGAGCACTGAGTTTGCTGTTCCAAAGCAGAAGTGTGGTCCATCTTGCCTAATATTCTGTCTTTGAAAGTGGAGTGCTTCTATAGAAAGTGCAAGAAAAAGATGTAATCAAAAATTACATGATAACTTCATATGTGAGAAATTTCTTGGGTAAAACAGTAGCTGATTTATGCCTCTTAAGCATGAGGGTTTCTAGTCATCCAATTTTTATCCTACCTTAAATATAATGCAGATCATTCCCTCACAGTGTTTTCAGGGTGGAGACTCCTTACTACAGCAACAAACTCTCAAGAGTTTTCATTTGCCGTTAGAGAGAAACATTGCTTCCACAGAGGCAAGAAGCATGAGTTTTATTTTTGCATTTGAGGCAGCAGAAGACACTTGACCTTCAAGAAGACAGGCAGGGAAGAATGAAGGGAGACTGGAAGGAAGGTCAGATTGTCTTTGCTTTTCCAAGTCTTTCATGCTCTGGAGATCCAAATGCACCGTCTGAAAAATTGATGAGTTTGTGTGTTACTTTGTGCATACTTTTCAGATGACGTTAAGCTCAAAGATACTGGAGAAGCTAATAGCTGCCATATAAGGTCTGCCATATTTACAAAATCATATTCAAAGAAGTTTTCCAGCAAGGCATGTAGCGAGCCAAGACGGATTTCAGGATTCATCCATTGCCTAATGTAGTAATGTCATTTTGGGAAGAACTATCTTTTGCAAATTCTTTTTCTGGCAACTTTGACATCTGCTCTAACTACCCTACAGTGAACAAGATGGACAAATATAAAGAATGGATAATGTATTATGGAGAAAATAGGATCAAGCCATCCAAAATCTAAATTGAGATTTCTGTCGCACTAAGGATGGTAGAGGGGGCTGAGTTACTAAAATGTATCGCTGCTTGCAGCTTCATAGCACCCCAGAAAACTAGAACAACATTAGGACCACAAGACAGATCTAACTTACAGAGAAAGTAACACACTTCTGGGTACTGAGATACGAAAGAAGGCTGTTGCATGCATTCAACGAGCAATAGCTACTACTCACAGACTAGTACTGGAAGTGGAATTGGTTACATTGTGTTTTCTGTCCATAGTTAACCTGCAAAGTAATTAATGCAGAAAAGACCAATGTACTACAATATTATAACTTCACGCTTATTTTTCAGGACAAGTCTTGGCCATCCAAAACTAATACTGATAACACTTGTGAAGACAACCAACAAGCATCACGAGTCTAAGCTATTCACAGCAAGTGCTCTACAGCTGAAATATCTGCTGAATTATGCCTTCTGAACATGTTTCTATAAATTTGTTTAGTCCATTCATTTTAGCAAAATACGGCTGAACTCATCTACATCTCTACATATATTTTGTAGAATTTCTTTTTTCAGCTTTTTACAAGACTGCAAAAGGTCTGCAATTTGTCAAACTCTTCTGCCTGCAACTCAGATCTATCTTCTGCTTTTCAAAGATAATGAAGTTTTTGAAATTTTTCATAGCAAAAGAAAGGCAGTCTTGTGTACAAGGCAGTCAAACGTGCTGTTTTGGCTGAGTTCAACGTATGTGGTGGGGTCACCATACCCTTCCAAATACAACAGTCCCCCTCCAATGCTTGTATCAATGTCCTATCAAAGTCAGTCTCTGTTTAGATTTTCTGGCATTGCCATATTTGGAATATCCTTTCAGCCTATGTCCTTCTGCTCCATAGTATTTAAAACAATTTTAACTGCAGTGTTTTGTTTCCACCCCTCTCCCCTTGATATCTCCCCCCAGATCATAATGATAGCAACTGCTAGAATTAGAAAAGGGAAGAATAAATGCTAATGATCAGCAACATGTGGTGAACTGTTCAGTATCCACTGAATAGCACATCTAACTTTTTAACCTATAAAAAGAAAGCACATACATGAGAACTGTTCTCAGTTTTTATTCCTCTTCATCACCATTCCTGTTCCTCCCACATAACCAGAACAAAATCCATTCTGGGAATAAAGAAAGATCCTGTAGGGACTTCAGTACAATGCAGCTTCTCATTTGGCCTTATGTTTATCTTTGGTTCTCTTATGCTCTTTTTCAGAAAGCTCAGAATCCAGTATAAGAAATGAATTTTCAAAATCCCCCAGTGAAGATTTAAAAAAGAGGTTTAGACAAAGCTCTAACATCAGCAAACTTGATGAAAACAAAAATGGTCTTATTTTTGTCATTCCTATTAAAGATTCAATAGATAATTATCTTGTAATTTGAACATCTTTTCATGGGAAATGACTTAGTAAGCAGAAAATCTTATTATATAAAAGAAAACATGGCATTGTAAATTTATTTTCTCAACATGCTACTGAAGTACTGACCAGAAGAGTAAAAGACAGATGGGTAAGTGAATAAATTTCCCAGCTCTTTGAACACCTAGTACTTACACTGAACAGCCCTACAAAGAGAAGCCAGCTTCAAAATTGTAACGCACATTTGCAAAATGTATAGTCCAGAGAGCACTTCAGACAAAGCACTCTAGGGGTTATTTTTGTGTTTATAGGCTTTCAGCTGAATATCTAAGTCAGAAGAATGGAAGATTACATTTATCAGAAAGGTTTTGAAGAGCATGGATGCTTTTAAGCTCAATCTTAACGACTGCTCCTAGAAATTTTATGGAAACAGAGAAATCTGCCATAGTGGCTTTACCATTCTGTTTAATAAAACAAAAATTTCATCACTTCAGATTTAGGCTAAGGGAGATAGCTTTAAATCTGTTAGGCATGTTTAAAGCATCAAAGAGATCTGATATTAGAGCCCTCTTCCTCTTCGTTCTGTAAAAGAAATGTGTTATCTCCTTTCGGGAGGAAGTTTAGTTCCAGAAATTCACATTAATCATACAATATTAATTTGTTCATGTTCTTTGTCAAATGAGCTCTCTAAACTCTTTTAGCTTTTGTTAATCATGAACAGAGGAATCCCTAGATTAGGCTTACGAACTATTTTTGATAAAATTTGCATTAACAGAAGAAAGACAATCTATATGAATATGAAAGCTGTTTTCTTTCTTACTTTCCTAAGGCTTGGATCTATAGCTGTATAAGTCGTGGAGAGGATATAAAGTGCAAGTATTATATTGTTTCCCACAGAAAATAGGTTATTGAGAATATTTCAATTATGGAATGGTAGTGTAATATAACTACATTTGTCTGTATTCTTATGCAGAGAGAGCATGAGAAAATGCTGCTTTCATCATCAAAACAAACTCTCATAAAAATTTTATAAGCCAGCAAAATACAGATGGTTGAAGGCATACGTTAGATCACTATTACAGTTTTATTTGCTTAGGAAGACTTTTTCAACTCAAGTCCTGAAAAGTTTCTCTTAGAACTCCAACTGAACATGGGAAACAAATTGTGCAGCATTTCTCTCTGTAAAAGCACTTTTGGTCACACGTAAGTACTCGTCCAACTAAAAATGAGCTTGGAAGTGCTGTAGAAAAACCGAAGTATCCATATCTGCTTCATGTACTTTCTTCTGTAGTATACTCCTGCTTCACTAGGCAAGGCCAAAGTGCAAATCACTGAAGTCAGTTTAAATTAAAACATAACCAACATTTTAGATAAGCATGTAATCGAGAGCCATTTGTTTTAAAGATTTTTCAGCTTTATGTACAAAATTCATTTCTGTGAATGGATTTTTCACATTAAATGCTATTTCACAGGAGAACAGACATTTTGAAATACAAGGTTTTGCTTTACCATTTATAGTTTTCTTGCACTTCATTGTCCTTATAGATTCATGTGTGCAATTTATGCATTGAACTACAAAAATATTAGTCAACTGCTATTTTCTCATCAAGCAATATATGATTTATGATAGTCTGGGGGAAAAAAAAATTTGAACCTTTTCCCAGGCCAAATAGAATTCAGTCTAAACCAAATAGCCAAATATCATTTTGGGTGCCAAAACTCATCTGCTAAATGCAGGTTTTCATATCTAGACTTAGCCAACAAGTTGCACATCACCGTTTAAAATTTCATAGGGGCCTGAATTTAGAGAAGACCTGATTTTTCATTTCGGTCTTTTGGTCTTCAGGACTCTCCTGTCTGACCTGCACTTTGACACCCATTTGCATCATACCAGTAACATCTCTGAATCATTGCCTCAGCCATGGGTCTTCCTGGACACATATGAGACACACTACCACTTGCCACTGTCACTATCTAACTGTCAACATCAATATGCTCTGGACAAAACCTCATACCACTCTGGATAATACCTCAAAACAATTCTTTTTAACCAACCTTTAGTACTTCAGCTTTTTAGCTAATCAGAAATTTCTTCAAGTATTTCATTTCACAAAATGCCATAAAAAAAAAAAGGCAGAGAAATAATGGACCCTAAGTATATCACTCCTCAGGTAGACAGCATAGGGATACTTTCAAGGCAAAATAATAATATGTTCAACCAGTGTTGAAGCTTTCAGGCCTTAGTATCTGAAACACCACTTGACAATAGAGCTTAGAAAGCTTTGGTAGTGTCTCTGTTCCTGTTTTACACATGTACACTTGAACACACACACACAAACACTGCATGAAGTGAAATACCCTATGAAGGCCACTGATCCCACTGAGTAGTTGCTGCCTTGCTTTTCACAGGTTTAGAAATTGGAATTTGTCTTTTTTACTAACACACAGAGTTCCAAAAAGAAATGTCTTTACCTTCCTTCCACATCAACTCGTAGAAGCCAGACCAGAACAAACTCCATATCCTACATGGTCAGCAATTGACATGATCTCATGGTAACAAATTTCCTGAGGTTTTGTTTTTTTTTTTCTTTTTTTTTTCTGAGAGGCACTACACAGGTACGTCTGGGGATGATACATTGCATAGTATTAATAAATCTCATCCATATGCTGCAGCAAGACTGAGCATTTCCTGTCATTGCAAGTATTGCAAAATCTGACCATATGCAAAAAGCAGTGTTGCAAAAACTTATGGAAAAGTGAAGATCACAAGATGGCTGAAATTTCCTACCAGGGCACATTACTGGACAGACTTAAAATCCTCTACCTCCAATGTGCTAAAAGCAGTGTTAATGCAACCCCCAGGAGGGGTCAAAATGATAACATCTTTCCTTCCTATTCACCTTGGTATTTCCATGTAGCCCTGATCCAGACTCTTTAACTGGGTTATTATGAAGAACTCAGAAAAAGAGCTGCCTCAATTTTTGCAGACAATATATCTTTACCAGAAATTGATTCTTCTCACTTTAGAGTGAAATGTCCTAGAAATGTGTTTTTCAGCTCAACACCATACTGCCTACATACTCCCAGGGTGCAAAGTGCTGTGCCGGTACTGAAGCTGTCATCTTTTCTTACCTCCTCTTTCTTTATAAGGACAAGACATAAATATTACTGATATCACAAATTTGTTTAAACAAGCTGAAAGCTGAGTGTTTGTTTTCACACACAACATTAAGTGTTGGACATAGTCTGCAAATAGCTTAAGCCTTATGCTAATGTGTGGTTATAATTGGGTAAGATTAGAACAAGGTGGCTAATGATATAATTATTCACAAGTGTTTGTGAATGAATTTTCTTTAGATGGAGTTTGGAGTCATTCTGTTCTTTTTTCTATCTGAGAGTTGGTTGATGCTTTTTCCTATTACTTGTGCAGAATGCCCATTTCAGTGCTCTAAACTGAAATTCATGGATGACCACCTCATGAGGGAGTGGATGGGGAAAAAAAAAAAAAAGCAAACCCACAACATGCAGCTCACAGGTAAACAAAACAACAAGAACTGGAGATCACACTAAAGTTGAAACAATTTTAAAACGTGCAAAAATATGTAAAGCTGTAAAATGACATTCATTTTACACTGAAAATGGAGAAAGAAAAGTCAAAGGCAAAAATATCTTGAAAAGTGGATAGTTTTTACTTTAATATTTAACTGTCACTTTAGATGAGTGGCCACAGAACTCCCTGGCCCTTTACAGATAGAGATAATTAACATTAATGCAGTAGACCTACTGACAAATGTTTTTAAAAAAGTCATTAGAATGCTTCACATATAAATAAGACATCACGCTGTATATATATTTAAAGAAATTTTAAAAATAGTAGAAAATCCATATATTTTATATAAATCCTTGAAAGTTTGACTAATGCCCAAATTGTTACGCTCCTTAATTACTGCAGCCACAGAACAGCATAGATCAATACTATGGTGATCACCTCTACTCAGTAACTAGGTCACAAACTCATTTACTATTCCGGGAAAGAATTTGCATGGCAGACATTTTCATTCATCTATTATTTCTGTTATGTGGAAAGCACATGAAAATCCTGCTTGCATCATCAGTACAACATCTGAACTCTGATGTACTTTAGCAGCTTGAAATGAATGAGCAATTCATAAGCTAAGGTCACTTGGTATTTGATACACTGGTGAATGTTGTCCCCTACACGTTATGTATCAAATATGATAAGCAAAGCAAATGAGAATTTTGCAATCTACAAAATAGTTTCCTTATGTATTTTAGGGATGGTCTGGGTTATTGCTGAGTTCCTTAAGCACTACATAATTATCTGTAGCGAAGGATGAAATAACTTTTGTCTTCCTAACCTCCAAAATCATCATTATTATGACAGAACTAGCAGGAATACTACCTGATACAGGAGCAGTTCTGAAAAAAATAAATCTGTGCTAAAAATACCACATCTGCTCAAAACACCAATAGCACCAAATGCACTTCTGTTTCAGCTACTTAACTTGAAAGAGAATCTTTCCTCTGACTGTTTAAGAGAGAGCTAAAAAAAACTGTTACCAGCAATAATAAAGTTACTAATGGTATCTAGATACTTAGCACATTAGAAGATACAAAGATAAATGGTACAATTTGGTAAACTATACAAAGTTAGCATAGTGCATCTTAAAAATCTCCCCAAAATCCAGGAATACCACTTACGTTTTTTAGATATTAGATACTTTAGATATCCAGAAACAATTCTGATACTGAAAATTTTATCATGGTTGCTGAAAGCCTAGCTTTTAATACTCGAGGTTTTAAACAAACCTTGACCTTTAATAACTTAAAAATTTTATTTAAGTTTAAAAATTCCATTGCAAAATCAGTTTAAGAATATGCATTTACAAGCAGAAAGTTACAGTTGAACCAGAATATATATTCAGCTGGGGACTTAATGCTTACAAAGACATTTTTTCCTGCCCAAAATGGAGTTAAACCTACAAATTAATTGTGAAAAAGTTGCAAAGATTTTAACAGAAAGCAAGTCTTTCTATTATTAATATATTAATTTAAGTCACATATTTTTTTCTAAAAATTGAAATAGAACAAAAGCTTTCCTCTTTTCGTTCCAAAACACATAAAATATTTCATTTGCCAGTACATCTCTGTTGTTGTTCATTGTACCATTGATTTGATCTTCAAAAAATCTATGCGGCTGGTGTATACATCTAAAATCTAAATTATTAAGAAAAAACAAAACAAACAAAAAAAAAAAAAAAAAAGAAAAACCCAACCCAAACAACATTCCAGGCTTTAAGTAAATTACCTTAAGAAAAACATAGAAGTTACTCATACCTTTTGTCCTCCACATATACATCAGCTTTCAGAGCGCTGCAAACTTTTGGATTCCTTTTTGATAGGCTGGAATATTTCTTGAAGGGCTAATATATATATATATATATATATGTATATATTCTTCATGAATCGGATATACATTTTAAGATATGTGTAAACTGAACAGAAAGATTTGAAAGCTCCACACTAATGTAGATTACTTTGGATCAGATCCAAATTCTTTCAAAACAGGTATGAATATCCACAGTGATGTTGGGAATCTAGCAAAAAAGGGTTATCCTAGATGAAAGGTACTCGCTCAGCCCAAAACACCCACTGCACTGGCAAACTATCTGCAAGACTTTGAAATGATTATGGTTGTCATATAGCTGAAAACTTTCACTGAGCAAATCTCAACTTGAACAGACAGAAATTTCTGTTTTATCACTTCTGCTAGTGGAAATTTCTCATTTGCCTAGCTTACAGGCATGTGAAAATGAAAAAGAAAAAAGAATTTTTGACCTAACGACTTCAGCATCATCTCAGGTGACAATCAGCTCCTAGGTAATACTCTCAGTTTCTTGATTTTTTTCACTTCCTTCTTAGAAGTTGCTTTAATATCTTTATTGTTTCAAATTCAGACTTAGTGAAAGTCAATATTTCTCCTTTATTTGCCATGTCTTCAGTAGGAATATACGTAGGATAACCAAATTTCAGCTGGCAAAACACCTGCTGATTTTATGCCCTGTGTCAACTTGAGAAAACATCACAAACTTTCAGACAGACCTTGATTTCTTTTTTTTCATTGCTTTGTTGATGCCCAGGCTTTCCAGTCTTATGTAAATACCCTTAAAAAGATTTATCAATTGAAGCCATAATTGAAAATATAAAATTAAAATTAGCATACATTTTTAGTCTTAGGTATTTCCAGAGATCAAAAATCTAAGGCATAGAGTTTGAACAATGAAACACACATTCGTTTACTTATCCAGTGGCATCCAGCATAGTCACAATAAATTTACCATATGTATTCAAAATTATTTACATGTTTTTCGGTGAAAAATACCATATAATGGATCAATGCGAACAATGCAGCATTTATTTCAAATAATTAACTGCCAAGAAGAGTCCTTCACCACAACAGCCAATTCCTTGTAAGAAGATGGCACTCCAGATGAATATGTGGAAGGATAGTGCAGCACAGTCAGCCAAAATCTTTTGGTAGCCTTCTCTATGAGTATGTGTTTTTCCCATGGTGTTTCTTAAAGGAGGAAACTGACTCCAAAACAAAACAAGAGCACATTAACTTCACATTAACTTTTCCAAACTCTTTCAACACATTAGCTTGTTGTAATTGTATTCTCCTTGTCAGTATTTACAGAGATACTGAAAGGTTCTAGTACATTCGCTACCATGTCTGTAAGATTTTGGTTTCTTAAAATGTGAAGCTTCTCAAAGAACTGAAGGAATGTGTTCTGGAGAAATGCAAAGAAGTACTGACTGAGTGAAGGTGAGTGGAGTATCTACATATGAAAAAATAAGTAAGAAACTGACTTAAAACAAAAGCTGATAAGAGTGAATTTGAGCTTACACATTAAGTCTGAAAAAGGAGAAGTTCAACAGAAGCACACGTGATTAAATCATAAAAAGGTTATTAAAGTGAAAAGCAGGCAGTATTAGAAAAAAAAGTACTTTTTGGGAGGAAGTGTAGGAAAGAAAGACAAAAAAATTGGTAGATAAACACAGCTAAAAATCAATTTACATATTAAGCGGTTGAGTGTTTTAGCTTGAAAAGGCTTATCAAAAATGTCTACAAAGGAGATAAATGCTTTCTCTTTAACCAGCAGCCAAATTGAAAGAGTCAGTGAGGACTGAGTGACAAAGGATAAGAAACTACAGATTTATTAAAATCATTGTTTTCCTTCTGATTTTGTCGAGGTAGAAGTTTAAATGAAATGCGCTAGGAACCCTATTTCTACATGTGACAGAGCTGAAATTTGGAAAGGTTTCAGGTAGAAGTATATATCTATGCATTTTAGTTAAGGTATGCAAGAAGAGAATGACGATTCACTTTGCCTTGTGGACTCTTAAATTCACATTGACTACTTTTCAAAACATGTGGTTTAAAAATCCATTGTTATATTGCTTAAAACTGTATTTAATTTGCTTTTCTCAGCTTTTTATTCTCAAGGTCAGTTAGACTCACAGACATAGACATACACACATACATATTCTGCTGCTTAAAGTTAATTTACTTTTGTTGATTATTCAGCAGTGGAAGTCATATACTTCTCCCAGTGGCATCATTACCATGAATTAATAGCACTGTTCACTGTTATTTTTATTGGAAAGAATGACTTTCAACTATTATGTCTCAGCTGGAGCAATCATACAATATCTTAGGTTATCTTACTCATTCCACATATTAAAAATAACTTGAGTGCTACCCTTAAGTGGATGAATATCGCAGGATCTAATAAGAGAACATAATGAAACCTTATTTCTTCAGACATCTCCCAATCTGGGTTTAATTAAACTCCTTTTTTTTTTTGTTTTTGTTGTTATTAATTCTGACCAAGTTTTATGAATTGGTCTTAAAGGAAATCTGAAGAGAAAACACTTCTCTGTCCTAGAGGCTCAATTCTGCATCCACTGCTTATGACATTTCTGCAGTATTCTCCCAGAAATTTCATTGTATAGGGACAGAGGGACTGGGCCTTGGCAAGGAATGCATAAAGGCAAATCAATTTACCTTTCCTGAGAATCCAATAACAACGACTAAGAATACAGTGCCTGTTGGAGCACAGACCAAGGCACAGCATGGGCACTGGGAAGACTGGCATCCCCCCAAGTGCTCACAGAGCTACCTGACCCTGATCATGTCACACTCACAGCCCACTGCAGCCAATCTGCATCAGATTGGCCCCAGGCTGGTGCCCATGGTGTGTATGAAGGGAGAGAAGCTTGGTAAAGCTTGTATCTGGCTTATTCTTGGCTTTCACTAATTGCTGTCTATATTATCAAGGAAAATTATTTGGGTGACACGAAGGAAGTCACGGCAGCCCATACATTTATTTGTGGCACTTAAGGGGTGGATGGGTCTGATTTCTCTGCATGGGTCAGTATTTGCCATGATGACTCCTTGTCCATCAGCTGTAATGGCTTCTTTCTGGCTGGCTCCTGTAGCAGTGTATTCTCAGTTCTGTGCCTGTTGTAAGAATCACCATGACAAAAGCCAGACGAATACAATCAACAACCAGGAGAAAAGCAAAACAAGGAAGCTTTCCTTCTCAACAGAATAAAATCTAGCATTTGTTTTTCACCTCACTGTTAGGCTCTTCTTTTTATAAAGCAATCAGAAGTTTAAACAGGGAAGAAAACTGCTCACAGATCCAATAAAATTTGGAATCTGCAGCTACCAGCAATACCAGGGGATTTCCACCCAATATATTTGCCAACAAATCAATAACGAGAGTAAATCCTTCTACACTAAGGGCAATAAAATGCTCACTAACAGGTGCCATCACCTAAATGAATATAATCCCCCTAGTGCTCTGTATGTGTCAAAGTTAAAACCAAAGGAAGCTTATGCTTCACATGTGATAAGCTAAAGGATATTTCTTAATAATGGTTTAAATAAAAGGAAATTATGTGGAGATTTTGAATTAAATGATCATGAACTGACTTGGCTCCACTGAAGCCTCTTCCTGAGATGCTGGGTTTTCTTATCCCAAAGAGAACACTAGTCCATCAGGACTTATGCTAAGCCTGAAATGAATTCACAATACTTTTAATTTGGAGGCCATCCAAAAAAAGCGACTTTTTTTTCTTTTGTCAGGATGTTTATCTGATGTTTACTTGTGACTAAAGGTTACCTATACGCTCTGCACAGCATCTTTAATATTCAGTTGTTTCTTTTTTGACTCATCTCTGACTGGCAATTATCATGTAAAATACGGTTCATGAAACTTACTGAGGTACCCTAATGTTCCTTGCCACCACTATCCAAAGTGGCTTGATCTTTGATACTCCTGAGTCCCTCCTCAGACTCTAAATATTCACCAGTTGGTGACTCAGATGAAGAATGGACCAGTCATAGGATAATCCATAGATGGAAAAGAAACCCACAAAACCACACACACAAAACAAACAAACAAACAAACAAACAAAAACAAACAACAAAAAAGCCACAACAGAGTTTTCATTCTGTAAGAAGAAAAAGGCATCAGAGATCCTTTCTCCAGGTCCTGCCCATCTTCCAGGGGAATAGAGCTCATGAAAAGGCAGCCAAAAAAACCAAGATGCACTAAAAGGCAAAGCAGCTGGCTGGGGAGCCTGGCTGCAGGACAGTTTGCCTAGTCTGGGGATCTGGAGCTGCAGAGGGGTCGCAGCGGGGCTTCCACTGAGCTTTCTTACTATGGAGGAGCTCCAAGGCTTCCTGAAGGGCTCAGGCCCTTAAGAGCATCTGTGGAGAAGCATGGCTAGACAGATGGCAGGACAGAAAGCATATCTAAAGTAGAAAATCCATAAAATCAACGTAATTCCAGAGATGTTCTGAGAAAGTGACATATATCAGTGTCAAAACACACCAGTAAAAGCCCTTCTAGACAACTCTGATTTCCATAGATTCCTATGAAAGTAATGCCTCCTATTTATTTCTAACAGATACAAAGAACAAAATAACACTATTTGATAGAGCAAATTCTCAGCTAAAAAACACTATTTTTTCAACATTAGTCACCAGCATTAGCTATGCATTTTTGCCAGCAATGAACAAGAGCCTGCATACTGTGCTCATAAAAATCTGCACCAGCAAAGGTGACCCACTGTTTCACAGGTGTTATGATGGTATCGTTGCTAGGAGAACGTTGCCTACACAGTCCATCTTTCATTGGCCCAAACAGATGGAATTCAGAAGGTGCCACATCCAGACTATACTGTGGGTGTGGTAGGACAGTCCAGCCAAGATTGGCAGTGTGCTCCACGGTCTTCAAACTGGTGTGGGGCCTGGTGTTATTGTGTTGCAAGAGAAGGGTTGTCTTCTTCTCTGGCCTGACTCTGGAACTTCTAGCCTTCAGCTTAGTCAGCATCGTGATGTAGCGATCACAGCTGATGGCTTGTTCAGCTTCCAGGAAAACCAAATAGATGGATGATAAAGCTACAATTTCTTTCCCTTTGCGATATCTTCCTGAAAACCCAAGTTATCCTGACCTTAATTCCTGCAACAGAACATCAAAGGGAGGCCTTTTAGCACCACCCATAGTTGAATCTATGATGCGTGTATTTTGGGAACGTGTTGCTCAGGGCAGGGTGACTTGTATATTCTGGGTTATCCGGCCTGAATTCAAGAGCGTACAAGAGAATATTCAGGATTTTACAGAGGTGTGTGAAAAATTGGCTGTATGCTAGCTGATTTAATAAGCTAAGTGGCAGAAAGCAATGAAACATGAAACACTGCGGTTTGACAGAAGAGACAGCATTCTTTTTCTAACTAGGTGTTATTGTTATGATGGTAATGAGCAAAATCAGTATTCTGTAATTAGCAGAAGGAAATCTGAGATGCCAGCCCAATGAGTCACAAGTTCAAACAGTGAGTGTTTTAAATATACATACAATATATAGCAATAACAAGGTGCCTTTCACAAAATGGTTTGCACGCTAATAATGGCGCTCTAAAATTGGTATAGGCTAGATACATTTACTGAGCAATGCATTAACAATTTGAAAGGTATTTCCCAGGAAGTCAGGAAAGGAGGTATGGAAAAGAACTGCTCCTCTGCAGTAATACCTTTCAAAGACAGAAAAAAAATGAATACCGGTTGCAGAAAACAGGACAAATGGGAGGTTTTACATGTATATCAGTGAGGACAAGTAATTTGAGACAGAAAATCTGCTATTTAATGAAGAGGGCCAAAAGAATAATCACACTGATTCTACTCAGTGTAATGTTGTGCAGGTCTCTTAACACCACAAGGAAAAGAATCAAAATGGTTAATTTAGTGGTGATGAAGACTTTGCATCTGATACCAACTCTCCTTAAAACATACACTCATCAACATGCTTCACTTCAACACTGATTTATACCTGTCTTCATATCAAATGCCTAGATGATTGATAAAATCTAGTAAAGAATTGCATGAAAAGCCTTAATACAGGCCTATTAGCATTCTCTATGAAGTGCATCGCAGTCTTCAAGCTAATTACTTCATGCAATTAACGAAACAAATCATTTGACTGTATTTTATGGCCTGGTCCTGCAAGAGTTACCCGTACTCCTGGCTTAAAAAATATGAGCAGTCTCCTTTGCATCATTAGGATTCACATGCTTAAAATTAGCCATGTGAGTAATTTTTTCTTCTTTGTAGGCTAGGGCTTTTGCAGAACTAATGAGATACCAGATGGCTGGATGGCAGTGAACTTTAGAAGACGAATAAAGAGTAATCTTGGAAATTATCATCTGATAAATCACATTACAATCCCTAGGAAAATAATGGAAGTGAGCTTGCCTTTTTTTNGCAAACCCACAACATGCAGCTCACAGGTAAACAAAACAACAAGAACTGGAGATCACACTAAAGTTGAAACAATTTTAAAACGTGCAAAAATATGTAAAGCTGTAAAATGACATTCATTTTACACTGAAAATGGAGAAAGAAAAGTCAAAGGCAAAAATATCTTGAAAAGTGGATAGTTTTTACTTTAATATTTAACTGTCACTTTAGATGAGTGGCCACAGAACTCCCTGGCCCTTTACAGATAGAGATAATTAACATTAATGCAGTAGACCTACTGACAAATGTTTTTAAAAAAGTCATTAGAATGCTTCACATATAAATAAGACATCACGCTGTATATATATTTAAAGAAATTTTAAAAATAGTAGAAAATCCATATATTTTATATAAATCCTTGAAAGTTTGACTAATGCCCAAATTGTTACGCTCCTTAATTACTGCAGCCACAGAACAGCATAGATCAATACTATGGTGATCACCTCTACTCAGTAACTAGGTCACAAACTCATTTACTATTCCGGGAAAGAATTTGCATGGCAGACATTTTCATTCATCTATTATTTCTGTTATGTGGAAAGCACATGAAAATCCTGCTTGCATCATCAGTACAACATCTGAACTCTGATGTACTTTAGCAGCTTGAAATGAATGAGCAATTCATAAGCTAAGGTCACTTGGTATTTGATACACTGGTGAATGTTGTCCCCTACACGTTATGTATCAAATATGATAAGCAAAGCAAATGAGAATTTTGCAATCTACAAAATAGTTTCCTTATGTATTTTAGGGATGGTCTGGGTTATTGCTGAGTTCCTTAAGCACTACATAATTATCTGTAGCGAAGGATGAAATAACTTTTGTCTTCCTAACCTCCAAAATCATCATTATTATGACAGAACTAGCAGGAATACTACCTGATACAGGAGCAGTTCTGAAAAAAATAAATCTGTGCTAAAAATACCACATCTGCTCAAAACACCAATAGCACCAAATGCACTTCTGTTTCAGCTACTTAACTTGAAAGAGAATCTTTCCTCTGACTGTTTAAGAGAGAGCTAAAAAAAACTGTTACCAGCAATAATAAAGTTACTAATGGTATCTAGATACTTAGCACATTAGAAGATACAAAGATAAATGGTACAATTTGGTAAACTATACAAAGTTAGCATAGTGCATCTTAAAAATCTCCCCAAAATCCAGGAATACCACTTACGTTTTTTAGATATTAGATACTTTAGATATCCAGAAACAATTCTGATACTGAAAATTTTATCATGGTTGCTGAAAGCCTAGCTTTTAATACTCGAGGTTTTAAACAAACCTTGACCTTTAATAACTTAAAAATTTTATTTAAGTTTAAAAATTCCATTGCAAAATCAGTTTAAGAATATGCATTTACAAGCAGAAAGTTACAGTTGAACCAGAATATATATTCAGCTGGGGACTTAATGCTTACAAAGACATTTTTTCCTGCCCAAAATGGAGTTAAACCTACAAATTAATTGTGAAAAAGTTGCAAAGATTTTAACAGAAAGCAAGTCTTTCTATTATTAATATATTAATTTAAGTCACATATTTTTTTCTAAAAATTGAAATAGAACAAAAGCTTTCCTCTTTTCGTTCCAAAACACATAAAATATTTCATTTGCCAGTACATCTCTGTTGTTGTTCATTGTACCATTGATTTGATCTTCAAAAAATCTATGCGGCTGGTGTATACATCTAAAATCTAAATTATTAAGAAAAAACAAAACAAACAAAAAANAGTAAGCAGCTCACAGGAGAAACATGAGCAATAAACAGCAGCGAGTGAAATTACGATACGCACATATGCGCTGGAACACAGGGTGACTAAAGTGGGGGTTGAAAATTTGTAACAAAAAGCAATTTTGGATCATGTATGCAGCATTAGTAGACATCAGATGCAATACCTCAGAAATCATACTTCAGAAATTAGTCTCAGACGGGTTTGAAATGAGCACTGTCTTGTGGACTTAAAATTGTCTGACAAACTATAAATGAAGGGTAATGATAGATGGTGAGATATTGAGCTTAGCGGGAAAAAAGAAGCAATGCAAATGTTTAAGCACCAGAACATTTTGACTGATGAGAAGCATTTATGAGAACTATGTAGTGTCTCTGAACACTGAGACCTCATTTGTGGCCTTCCAGTACTTGAAGGGTGCATATAAACAGGAAGGGGAATGGCTGCATACGAGGGGGGACAGTGATAGGACAAGGGGGAATGGTCTTAAACTGAGACAGGGGAGGTTTAGGTTAGATATTAGGAGGAAGTTTTTCACACAGAGGGTGGTGATGCACTGGAACAGGTTGCCCAAGGAGGTTGTGGATGCCCCATCCCTGGAGGCATTCAAGGCCAGGCTGGATGTGGCTCTGGACAGCCTGGTCTGGTGGTTGGTGACCCTGCACATAGCAGGGTGGTTGAAGCTAGATGATCATTGTGGTCCTTTTCAACCCAGGCCATTCTATGACATGATTCTATGATTGACCAAGGGTGGTATGGCAACCACCACCATGCTGGAAGAACTCAGGAGAGTGGACTGAGAGAATAACCTGACATAAATATTAGAAGCTAGAAATAATAAGTATTATTACAAAGGAAAAAAGGCATGAAGGAAGGCAACCATTTTAAGTTAGGAATAGTCTCCTGGAAGGAAACTTGCATAATCAATAGAGTGGTTTTACAGTTTTTGATGCCAAGAAACAAAATGGACATTTAAAGATGGGAAAGGTGTGGCAGGAAGCTTCATTATATAGCATGAAATGGCATGACTCTTACTCTATAGCTCAGTCGCTAGAATAAAAAGCCTGGTCACTTTTTGCATGTGTATCATTAAATTTATCTCTATTCTAAAATTAGTTGTTCTTACTTATATTACTGGTCATTACTACCACGTGAGCAAGAAATTAACCTTTGTGCATTCCACTGGCCATGTATACCCATGCGGCCATCACCCCTTTTCTGTCCTGTAGAAATACGTGGCTGTCTGCACAGCAGAGGAGCCATCTGTAATCACAAAGGACAATTGCAGGATTTAACTCAGTAAAGCAGATGAAAGAAAGAACGAGTGTGAATTGATTAGCCATGTCATAATTTGGTAAGTACGCTGACCCTTCTATGTGTTTCTTAATCCACACTGATAAATAATTGCACTCCACACCCTCTGTCTTCTTCATATTATTGTGTTGCCAGCTTAAAAACACTAGTGCTTAAATAAGAAACTAATATTATTAAAGCTCACATTTGCTGTATACTCCATTGACGTATACTGCTGTGTTTTAAATAAGTATAGTAAGCTAACCTTGGTTATGATCTAGAAGGGCCTTCATAACCTAAGGACTTTTCCAAACATAGCAGGTAGCTGCGATTCAAGCCTACAAGTGCTGTCAAGGTGATGGTATCTAGGAGTCACAACTACTTTTACAGTTTAAAAACTGCAGTAAAAATAAATCAATACACTGACTGAGGCTACTTCTCAGAAAGAAGAAAGAAAAAATACAAAGGTGAAGATTTCACAAGGTAGATTAGTAACCACTACATGGCAGCCTATAGCTTTTTTTTATCCTCAGCTGCACTTCCTGAATTCTGCTAGGTAATACTGCAGCATCCTTTATTGATTCAAACATTTTTCATTTCCATTATAATAATAGAAGTTTGTTCAGACTAAAAATATGTACAATAGGATCACAGGTTATGATTCCCACTGTAATACTAACTAGATGTTTTTCTTATAGCATTTTAAAAAATAAATGACTCCAACTTCCAATCCATCAGAAGAGTTACAGAAATACAACAGTGGATTTGAAAAACTACTTTAACTAGTCAAAAATAAAAATTGGTTAATATACCATAAAAGCTGGCCTTTTTTATTTTATTCCCCCCCATCCCCCCACCTTACTACATGAGAGTCTGTTATTATTACTAACTGGAATTTTAGCTTTAAGAGGGTACTAATGCTTCCAGAAGATTAATTTTTCAGTTTCTGAATCCAACCACAAAGAGACTAAATAACAAGCATATTTTAAAGCCTTCAAATTTTGCCTGCTTCCAGAAAGCTAGATATTTTACTGGAGAGAATGAAGATTTTATTTTCCATCTATTCTTAAAATGTTCATAGTTCCACTAGTTTTCAAACAGGGAATCTGACTGTTTTTCTTTCAAAATCTCTATAAAAATCAGCCGCTACTGAAAAGCTTTTATTCACTAATAATTTGTACAAACAATGCAAACGTCCAATGGCCTAAAGCTGATACAGGGCTAGGCTCATGAAACTCAGCCCAGTCTCCAAATATGCGTGGTTTTTACTCTGTCACTGTTTTGCTATTTGACTGGGCACAAAATGGGCTATAAGGTGATTTCTTACCAGAGGAACATGGTCTGCGGGGGAATTCTCTCTTTGGGGTCATCATTGCCACTGACACCTCCCATGAGTCTGGAGACGCCAGCCCAGGTTTTGGCATGGCTGTGCAAAACCCGCATATCAACCACAGATTTTTTTATGCAAGAAACACAATGCTACACAGAAAGGCAGATTTTTTTTCTGCCAGCTGTGAGCTGTGCCTTCACCATAGCTCACTAATGAAGTATTTTTTCCTCACAGTTTCATCCA
The DNA here is from genome assembly GCA_016647715.1 of Pavo muticus. Taxonomy (NCBI): domain Eukaryota; kingdom Metazoa; phylum Chordata; class Aves; order Galliformes; family Phasianidae; genus Pavo; species Pavo muticus. The sequence continues at coordinate 915,819 of JACDJE010000303.1, forward strand.
TCGTAATACATTGCTATTATGCATTTTACATTCAACCCTCTATTCTTCTGTATTTGCTGTGCTGCTCCTTCCCCCTTTTTAATGAATTTCTTTCAGTCACTCAGTTAGAGTCTACCACCTTGCATAAAGTTAGAGAAGTGTACTTCAATAAATCACACACAGTTGCCCATATCAGACACTTAAGTTTTGCAAGAAGCCTGTCTGCAAGCCTTCTGAATTTGAGAGAATTCTTTTTGGACAGCTCCGTCCTGTAGTGCAAATCAATCACTGTTGTCTTTGGAGCTTCTCTGCTCCTGTGGGATTCCACAGAAAGAGCCCTCAACTGACATATACAGGGGCTATCTGAGACTGAGGCGAAAAGAGTAGCCACCAGAGTGCCTTGCACCAGAGCCCAGCAAGATAGGCAGCAATGACCTGCTGGGGAAGCAGGAGGTGTACCACCATGCTGTGAAATATCCTGAGGACTTTCTTCATGAAGCATACCTTCAGGCAAGAATGAAGTCACACATCATTTAAATATTGTTTCACGCTTTGTTTTGTTCTAATCAGTTTATTTGGTCTGTTCTAATCTGTATTTCTGAAAATTATCAAAATATAAAGAGTGCCGTGAAAAGGCCATTCCAGCCTTCCCACAAAAGGGCTATGTCTTGGAGGTTTTGGATTTGCTCACACACACACACACTCCTTATATCTCAGTAAGGGTTTGAAAAAGCAGCCAAAAAAAAAATGTTTCTGCTACTAGTATCTGATCATTTTAAACAGGAATCAATCACTTTGTTTTCTTACCTTCACAATTTGGCAGCCATTTTCAAGAAAGAAGTATTTGTTGATGTGGGACTCAGTAGCAGCTTGCAAATAGTCCTGGAGAAGAAAGGAAATTTAATTTCATCTCCTTAGTGTAATAGGATGCTAAACAACACAAGGACAGTGAAACCTCCACTGCAGGTAACAACAAACCCCAAGTCCTTTACTTGCCAAAGCTTTTGTTTGCTGATTTCATTTTTCCTTTAAGCAAACAGTAGCTCTGCCATTTGAGTGATCTTTCATCTTTCTTTTTTCCTGCAGTACTGATGTTTGTTCCCAGGTAAGATATGAATTGCCAAAGTGCTGTCTCACAGGGTTGCTAACAAACTCTGCCACTGCTCCCCTGCCAAGGAGTGCTCTGGCACAGGAGCAGAACAGCCTGCAAACGGCTGCCTTGCTGCTGCATAGAGCCTGGCACTTCTGTTCAGCTCCAGAGTCTGTGAAATCTTAAGGCTGCTGAGATTATGTGATTTTTCAAGGTCATACAAGAAGGGGCAAAGCAGGTCTCCTTATTAATGAGATTTGGGAAACATAGGTAAGAGTCTGCTCCTACTTAAACATTGTGGGGGTTTTTTTGTCACAGAAGAAAGGGATTTTCTTTTTCAAAACACCATTGCAACTTCTTCCGTTGTAAAACATTGTCCAGAAGGAACTTTATTTCCTTGTACTGCCAGCCCCTGCTAAAAAGGAGGGCTTAAGTATACACTAAGGAGGATCATAAATAGCCTACAAAATCTCTCTGCCTATGAAAGTGATATGAATGACTCAGAGAAACATCAGTCAGACGGAAAAAATTTGGTTCAGATATCTGTATAGGCCTGCATGCAGGGCCTAAAATAGTTTTAATTTCCATGAAATATAAAATAGAAGCGTAGACGTGCACTTCATTTTCTCAGCAAGCTCTCAATGATAACAGCAATTCATAAGCCTCATCACTTGGAGCTATACATACATAAGTGAATTCTATTCACTCGAGAGCTAAAAAACAGTGTCATAGACAAAAGCCACCTTTACCAGAAAACTTTTGTTTTCCCTCCATCATTAGGGAGAATGCATCTTTAAAAAGCTGAATTGTGAGCCTTTGCACAGAGCCACAAAATAATGGCTATACAGGGAAAGCAACTCTTAAGGGGGCAAAAAAAAATCAAGCTATTTTGATCCAAAAATTGTGCATCTTTTCCTTGAAATGGGCTCAAATATATTGCTTATTGAAATAAATATATTTTATTGAATGGCACAGCATAAAAATCTACAAATCTTGTCAAAATATTCAGTGAGTCACTCCTGCCTAGCAAATGCATTATTACATGCGCTCGTCCTAAACACAAACAACTGTAGAGATTTTTGCATACATCATTTCAAATCCATCAAGCACAGTAGATGTTACAGCTTCCATTCAGCAGCATACATTTTTTCCTGTATCTGAATCAGCTCTTAGTTATACAAACAAAAATGGGATTATGTCTTTGTTGAAGTAGGAGGTGAATGAGCAACAGAAGAAAAAACTAACACAAACTCAACAAAAAAACCCAACTAGTCAGTCTGCGGATAAAACACGATTCTTTACCAGGCTTTGTGCTTAAATAAAGAGCTGCAGAGAAATGGTCTGATTTGTGGAAGTGATAGAAAGAAAGGAAAATAAAGGAACTCAGGGAGTGATGTTCACTTAAAAAAAAAAAAACACAAAAAAACCTGATTTTAAGCCTTTGCTTCACTGTCTAATTTAGGTAAGTGTGGTTGACAAGAATTGTGGCTTTTGTTTAATTAAAAAAAGAAGACAAATACAAATCCTTCAGATTTGTATTAGCGATGTATTCACACTGTGTCTAAAATGAGCATCCAACTTGACGGTTGACCTACTCTTCTCTGTTCTCTTTAGCCACAAAGAACGATTGTTGTTTTGTTTATTTGATTGTTTTTGCTTGTTGTAATCAACACTAAATCAAATGTCTGATACCAAGAATATTTAGACCTGGTCTGTTTGCTACGATTGCAGTAAGAAGTGAACACAGATGCACTGCTTAATTTACGTGAAATATTTTCCAAGCAACAGATACTTGCTTATTGATTTTGTTTGGCAAGGTGATTAGAACATTCACAAGTACATATCAGCAAATTTCTAATCCATTTAGGATTATGTATGTCGTACCCCTTTTCAGGGCATTGCTAACATACAAAAATAAAAATAATGGGTAATATTAAAGGCATCAAACAACTTAAGAGTAACAGGATAATGTAAACTGAAATGGCTCTCACACAGACAAACTGTACCTCAGCTTTTACTTGACAGAGCTCTAGCTCATCAGCATATGAACTGTGTTAATATCTCAAAACCTTTGCCTCCATGATTAACTGTGGGTATTATAATAGCCACAAGAAATAAGATACTACGACCTGTCTTCAATTATAGGTCAGGTATTCACTGTTTGTTTAAAGAGCAGCAATCTCCTGGGTTTAGTGTCTTACTCATCTCCACTTGTCCCCTGCTAAAATGTCCTAAAGATAAATGCGTTCAAGGATTGTCATGGCTTTTACCCAGACCTTTCCTTTTAGGATGGTAATTTGAATTCAGCACAGGTCAGCAGAAAGGAGCTGGAATTAACCTCTTAAACATATACTCTATAGCTGCTGGAAGGAGGCGGTCATGGGTCTTTGTACTGCCACTCCTGTCACAAGTGACCAGTATCTGGTCATCTCATCAAAAGAATTCAAAAATGAACAAAAGGGTGACTGAGTATTTGTCATCTTAGGAAGAGCCACTGTTACATTGTAAAAAAAATTAATAAATCTTTTAACACTACAACTTGATGGCTGCCAAATAAATACCTGATGCGTGCATGTGTGAAATAACAGCTGAAGTCGGAGCATGTACTGCACAAGGGAATCTGCTGTGTAGATGAAAGTTGTAATAGCTTATAAGTAGCTTTCCTACTTTAGCACACAGAAACTACTATATGAATAACTTATCTATTACCACTGCTACGTAATATGATATATCTAAGGCATTTCACTATCTGGTTTGCAAAACTTTTTGAAAGACTACAATAAAATATATTTCATATGTTAACGCTTATACATTGTCCATCATTATTGTAGTTGCATTGCTACATTTTATTGGCTTTTTATCACAGGCAGTGACGCCTATGAAAATTTCTGTTCAGTAGTGTCAGGAGAGAATCATTTCCAGCAGCAGATGTGGATTTCCTCTCCTTGGATTAAGGTAACCTGAGGTAGCTATCTTTTTATTTATTTATTAATAAAAACGTCGTACAGAATTAGGGGAATTTAACAGCACCTGACTGAACCTCTGCTGTAATGTGATATTGCAGATATCATGGTCACTATACACACAATGAAGCTGATATTTAGCTCATAGGCTTTAATATTTGAATCACCTAAGGGAAGAAATCACACGCTGGCACACAGGTGATACTGCACTGAAATATATACCTCAGGTCAGTCAGCTGTGCCCTTGGGCCCATGAAAGAATTTTCAATCAAATACTATTAGATGTTTCTGATAACACAACTGAATGCAAAAGCTAAGTTCTGCTTTTATTTAGTGTAAACGTGATAAGTAACAAACCATGTTTTCAGTTTTTGTATTTCTTAATTTGAACTTCAATTTTTTTTCTAGAGAAATGGCATAGGACTATAAACAAAACATATGGTCAGTGTTTTTGTTTCTGTCACAAATATGACTTCTGTTAACTATCAGTATTCTTAGCAGGCTCAGCAAAGAAGTCCAGGAAGGTATTTCCAAGAGTCATCAGATTTTCACACTAAATGAATTTTAGACTGTAAGCAGCACTCATGGCTTTCCCAAAAAATAGCTGTGGTTTCCCCTTTCCCTTCCACCACCACCACCACCACATGTACATATTGTCTTTGCATTAAATGGCAAGGAGCACAGCTGAGTTAAAATCATAAATAGCACAGGTGTACATGACACAGGCTATGTGATAGTTATGACAGGTAACTTCCTCTTGCAAGTATTTGAAGTAGTTGATCTGCACTTTGTGTCTCATCATGTATAATCTGGAGATAACTCACACAAGATCCTTTGAAATTTTCCTGTTGAAGATGCTAAGCAACATAACTACCTTTAAAAGCCTTAAGTTTTCTTCTCACTATGCAGAATTTGGTGCATTCTTAAAATAGCTGCAGTCAGCAGCCACAGTTTCATTTTTCCAGGACAAGAGACCTAAACACGCTGCGTGTGTACAGAACCTGCTTTTATTAAAACAGTGTACTGTGAGCTGCTCTGATGAAAGGCTTATCAATGCCCAGGGAAGCTGGGCCACATATGATCAAGCTGGAATGGGGGCTGGTTTAAAAGCCACAAGATTACCTGTTCCTGTGTGAAAGACTTGTGAGAAGTTTGGCCTCTGCTCTGAGAAGCATTCTGGAGAGAATAAGTCAAGGCACAGCTTGCTCTATAACCATGATGATCACTGTAACTACAACATACCATGCTTGGAAGTGTTAGTCTGTGGTAGAAATGGTAAACACCATCTGTCTTGTACAGAACATACGGTTCTTGTCACGATGGCAGGGATGAATGTATTTGCAGGCCATTATTACCAGGCTCAAAACAGAAGTCCCAGTTCAGCAAAATAAAATTCTCTAAATTATCTTACATCACACAAAACTTTGTTCAATCTTCAGAATGACTTTTTTATTAAGAAATCAATCATCCGTTCATCTGGCAAGACAACCTCTTATGCTAACTGCAGGATTTTCAGACAAAAAACTGCATGCTTGATGGCCCACAACATCCTATGAAAGGTCTCATGAAGGAACAGCTACCCAACCATATAAAAGCTCTAGAGGTTCCCTTCATTCGGTCTTTTATCATAATATCCAAAAAGTGGTATCATCACAGTGCTGATAGTGCTGCTTAGCATGCAAATTCATGTAGTCTCTTTGCACCTGTCTTCCCCTCTGTTTTGCTATTTATGTCCTGTTTCTTGCCTTGTACCCAGGTTGCAAGTCTTCTAAAGCATTAACTAAATGAGAGCTAGACAGTGTCCATATCTCTTGGGTGCTATAATATGTGAATAATAATTATGCTAATACTATCTATTCAAGAGAAAAAGTGGGACTGGCAGTCAGAGACCAATGTAGTCAGATGAGCAGATATTATAATGATACTTGAAAATGACACTGATGTTCTGCCAGGGCAATGTAAGTGACATCAGAGGACTTTGGAAATTTAATGTAACTCTAGTGAGTAAGACAGAAAGAAAAGCAGAGAATAAGACCATGAACTGGAAATTAGGAAGCATTTTGTTAGCTTTGCCATTTCAACTAGGGTGCTGAGAAGAGGCAAAGGCAGGCATCACAGCTAAACCACAGGAATTCACGTAATGCATCACCTCAGTTTTACTTTGGCTGAATTGCAGAGAGAAGTCAAAATACTTCAGTGAAGTTTCACATCACTGGGATATGGGATTTAAAATTCTAATGGTATTAATGATACATTCCTGGGATGCATTATTCTTTAGTGTATCCTAAAATATCAACTATCATCTCCACTGGCAGAAATCCTTGAGGAGAAAAGAGCTCATTGGCAAGGTTCAAACTGATGAACTGTGATGCAGGTTTGCATTTATTATCCCTTTTTATCTGGATTTTGGAGATGCTACTACTGTGAAATTCCAATATATACAAAAGATTTACAAACTATTATTTGAAAGATGTAGGGAAAGATACACATAAAATGAAAAATCTTAATCTCAGTGATTTAAATTTTGAACCAGTTACATCCTAGAAGTTTGAGAAAACTGAAGAAAGACCCATTTCAGAGGCGCAATCACAATGGCAGTGTCACAAGCTAAAACCAGCCTTACAAATCCGGTAAGCAGCTTTGCTCTGGGCATTTTGCTGGGATGTGAGAGGGATGTTGTGGCATATTTCTTCATTTAACCCTGACCAGTTTCCAAGGAAAGAGAACTGATCTGGTCACTTAGTTACTTGAAATACTTAACCAAAAGTTTCTGCTTATACTGGAAACAAGTCTTTCATGAAAAGCTTTGTCCATCTTAAAAGAGAACTCACAAAGAAAGTGAGACATGATGGTGGCCATTAGAGAGTGGGAAGATGAATGTGAATTGCTGCCTGTGAAGTGCTGCCTCATCTGTCTCAGGAGAGCAGCTGCCAAGCACACTCAAGAAAGAAATCTGAAATCAGACATCTGTATGTGCATTGCGTCCACCATGTTTGCTCAGAGGAGAGAGAACCATATGAAGCAAGACAGCAAAGGTGAAATCCAGCAAGACATCCTACTTTATTGCCATGGCAACCCCACCCTGATGAAAAGTAGAAAAACAATAAAACATCTTTAGAAAGAAAAAAAATAAATCAGTTGCATCTACCAAGGGAATTCGGGAAGATGCAATTTAAGCTTGACCATTTGGTAACTATTTGAAACAACAGCACGGCCACAGCTTTTGCAAGCTGCAGAGTTAAAACATATTGTACTTGATAAATTATTTAGTTTGTTTAGCAGCTGAATTCTGAATTATAAGTGAAAGCTGTAGTTACAGATTAGAATCTTTAATGCTGCTGTAGCCTAACAGAATATTATTGTTACGATTTTCCTTGATGTCTTCTGACATCTGTCACCTTTTAGCACTATAATCACCTTTCCTGCATTTGACTTTCGAGAATGGGTGAATGTGGGTGCATGTCTTATGCAAGCATATGTCCGAGTCTGTACGTGTGCACTTAGAAAGAGTTTCAGGCTTTGACGCCTGCTGTATCTAAGTTCGTTATTGATTTTCATGTGAATTGAAGGAGATTATGTACAGGGTCCATATGGACCCTGCTGAGGTCAGGTATCAGAAATAAAACATCTGCTTGTAAAGAAAGCAGTGACAGGTCTTGCACCACAGTAATGATGAGGAATCAACACAATAACAAAAGGATGCTCTGTGCAAGCTGCCAAAGGGGCAGCGCTAGGACAGATGGAAAAGGCTTGCACAAGGCAGTTTGTCTGCACAGCTCCTGTGGGAGTTAAAACTGCTCTCACCCTCTCTCTCCAGAAGGCTCCGGAAATGGAATAGCCACACCATATAGTCTGCCCACTCCCTGCACTGAAGTCTTCCAGTGCAGCAGAGGCTTTACTGGCATAGGAAAGTGTGCTGTTCTCCCTCAGCCTTAGGGAATCTGATTTAGTACAGTTGTGTGCTAAACATAATCCTTTAAATTTCTCTTGTTATTTGCAAACGTGGGTTTTTTTTTTTTTTTTTTTTTTTGGTAAGTAATTTGCATGGGCAATGGATATTCTAATTCTGTTTGAGCAAATGAGAAGAGCAATAAGACTATCTTACAAAAAGGCATTTTGAAAACTAAATATATTTTTTCTGTTTTAAATAGCATATATCTGCATGGCTGTTACTGTTAGTATTAACTGTAGCTAAGGCATTATGGAGATCTTATTTCAGGTTATAATTCATGTATACAAGGTGGTAGATACATCAAAGAACAGAAAAAGAAGAGTTTAACTTACAATAGGGTACGTATGTGAGAACTGTTTGCAGATCACTTGTTTGCCAGATCAGAACTTTACACAACCACTCCCCAGTCTCCATTCACGTAACTTGACAGGTAGATCAGCCTACCTCCTTAACCCTGTCTGTTCATATCATGTGGACACCATGTACAGTTTCTCCCTGGCTCTTCAGCACTCACCCAGATGCTGATGCCCCAAAGTGGAGGGAGAGGGAAGTGTTCTCCAGGAACAGCTCAGAAGCACAAGTCTGCCCCACCACATAAAATATGAATCTCTGCAATGGTGCTGTGCAACAGCAATGGCAGATGTTCAAAAAGGAGATATAAAACACAGTCAATTCCATGGAAACAGTCTGGCAGGTGTGCAAATACATATATTTGAATGCAACATCAAATCATAGAATAGAATCACAGAATCATGTAGGTTGGAAAAGACCTTCAAGATCCTCAAGTCCAGCCATCAGCCTGGCCTACCAAGTCACATCACTGAACTATGTCCCTTAGTGTCACATTCACACATCCCCTAGATGCCTTCAGCGATGGTGACTCCACCACTTCCCTGAGCAGCCCACTGGCTTGAACACCTTTCTCCATGAATAAATTCTTTCCCACATTCAATTTAAACTTCCCTTGTTACATTGTGAGGCTGTTTCCTTGCGTCTTATCATCTGTCACCTGAGAAAAGAGACTGACACTCTTCATGCTGCAATCTCCTTTCAGGTTGTTGTAGAGAGTGATGAAGCCTCCCCTCAGCCTTCTCTAGACTAAACAGCTCCAGTTCCCCCAGATGTTCCTCATGACTCATTTTACAGTCCCTTCACTGGCTTTGTAGCTCTTCTCTGCATCTGCTTGAGCAATAATATCAATATCCTTCCTGTAGTGGGGGACCCAGAACTGAATGCAATATCTGAAGTTTAATCTCTTTGTAACTGGAAGGATGAAGAACTCCGTATACTGTAGTAAATTCATACAATTTTTTTTTTCTCTGAAGGGAAGCTCTGTCCTTCAATCTTTACTACATTCATCAGAAACCATGTCAAAGTTTAACACAACACTGCTTTAGTGTACGATGTAAAATGACGTTACGATCACAAGAGTTTGTAATAAATTTTGTGTGCCTATAAACAATAACTCAGCAGGTGGTGTGTGCCACCCCTATGCTGTGAAAAGCACACAGAGAATTTTTTTTTGAAATAGCAGCAATTCAGGAATATGCTTACTTAGAAAAATTACAGAAATGACATACCCCCTAGTATGAAAGAGAAGATGTTTGGGCTTTTTCAGAAATAAATCATTCACGTGGGAAGAAAACCTGTGCATTCGGCAAAGGTCACTGAGACCTTGGATAATTCCCCAAGAAAGATAACACCAACTAAAGATTCCTTAGAAAATAATTAACAACAGCTCAAACTTCCTTCATTGAGGATATAACAGGAAAAGCTGTCTCCTCACAGCGCGTGCATCACTCTTACTAATATTAATGAGATATGACTTCCTGTATTTTCCATCAATATTAATGAGAGATGCACGTGCCACTAATGTTAATGGAGAATACACATGCGTGTAACTCCCATTAATGATCATTAGGTACCCACAGGAGAACCCTCATTAATACTAATGAGTGTTGCACATATATGAAATTCCCCTCAGTATTAACCAGAGATCTATGTGCATGTATTGTCCATTAGAGTTAATGAGAGATACACATGCATGTGGCTGAAACTGTCATTAATGTTAATACGCTGTATGTAGGAACTGACAAAAGATACTTTATCTTGGTAACTGAAACTTGCCCTTTGTTTGGGTACTAGTTCATCTTTAGAAAATGCACTGCTTTCTATTAATAATCTAGTTTGGGTATTGCTGTGACCATGCATCCAAATATTCTGCAAAATTAAGACAAAATGCAGAGATCCATTTTTCAGATGATGTGAAGTCTCTATGTCACAGATGAGAGCACAGCAATTTGCATGTTTATGGTGGGGTCAGCACGTAGAGCGGCTGAATATACATTCTGCTTCTATGGGATTTGATCAAAATTGTATTTCTTAATTGCAATTAATTTACCTAAGCCTGTACTCTGCTAGGTGAGTAGGTAGCTGTGATATGCCTTGAACTTAGGTCCTGCCAGCTGTGTTCTCAATAGATGATCTCAGGAGGCCTGTGGAGTGGGTAATTTCTGTTGGTCTTCCCTAACTAATTAGGAGCTGCATGTGAAGAGTGATGAGTGGACTTAGACTTACATTGTATCCTTCAGTGAAATGAGCCAGTAGAACTTACAAACTGGAAACGCTGTGCATCAGCTTCAGACTTTGCTGTTTCTGAAGAACACTGCCATTTTCCAAACCCACCTCTTTATGGAAAAATTGTCTGTGCAGATACTGAATTTTGTCACATATATTTCACAACATGCAAAAGCCAATACATACTCAAACAATAAGGACAGAAGACCTCAAAGTGTTGAAGTTAAGATCAATGTTGAAAAAAATAAGTCTCTGCTATATTTATTCTTAAAAATTGAACAGAGTACATCACACCATAACCTTCCAAAATCTCAGAGCTTCTTGCCTACAACAACAGTCTCATTCTCTACTGACAAATAGCTTGCACAGTCACTTGCACCTTGTAAAACAAACGTAGTATAACGGCAAGATAGAACATCACACCTACTTTGCACTATATATACGGCTTCTTAAAGAAACTAGGGTTTGTGGGAATAAACATCTATTGTTCTTTTAATTCCAGTATCTGTTCCAGAACTGGATTTACTTGTTAAGACTAGGAGATAAGTAGTCAAAAATAATTTGACAGTTCAATCAGCTGCATGTTTGTTAGGAAAACAAATCTTCTGCACTGCTATAGTGTTTTATGCTCAAACAAATCAAAATGTAATGCCACTGTCTGCATCAGAGAGGGTCCATCTGCACAGTACACTCATGACATTGATATAGCATATGCGATCTAAACAGTAATTGTTTCTCACCTGTGCCCCTCCTCACCTAGCTCACACCACATCTCTTGGTCATGCCAGCACTGCGTATAGAGCTGTGCTATAAATGAAATCACTGAAATTAACTGGTTTAGAGAAAGCATGCGGTACTAGGATGCTCTGCTGGGTTCACTGCTTTTCTTTTTACTGGATCTTTTGAATGATCCATTTAGAAAGAAGATCTGTATAAATGTAATTGAGCAGGGCTAAAGACTGCTGCACAAGAGCAGAAACAAGCATTTTGGAAAACAGGTCTTCCAAAAAGGAAACGTCTCACCAACCTACATCCTCAGATTCATGAATGGAGCGCATAACTTCCAGCAGAAACATAGCATCTTTTGAGTTTCCAAGGACTAAGGCCACACGCTGGGAGAAGAATAGAGGTGGAAAAGAAGAAGAAAAAAAAAAAAAAAAAAAAAAGGAAAAAAAAAAAAAAGCTGAAAATCCATGGCTTCTTTTTCCTATTAATCATGTTTGTAGGTACCTCATCACATTATACAACATTCACCTGATGTTAATTGCTTTATTCCTACCAACCAGAAAGCAAGAGGTTCCAAGCTAGATGAGCAAATACAAAATGGAAATAAAGCAATCCCAAGCCTAAACAAAATAACCACAAAATGAGCCCCTAGAACAGCACGCACTCCGGTCTAGGAATGAGGAATTTAATTTGGCACTGGGCTTCACATTAACAGCAGACTAAGGACTAAGAAAAGTCTATCACAGAAACACGACTTCAGGCATTTTCCTTTCTAAGCATGTAACCTTTGTTTACAGATTTGCAGCTGTGGGGCTCAGCAGCATAATCAAGTGCGCCTGATTTTAATTAAGAGAGTAAAATTTGCATATGCAGACTCCTCTCTTACTGGTGTTAATGCCTTGGTAATGTCAACAGTATTGAAAGAAATAAGAAAACAAGAAAAAACATTCCTAGGATATTACAGCTTTGCTTTTGGGTCACTAAGAAACATGCAGATCCTCAAAAAGAATCAGTGAAAGACAAAGCTCAATAGTTGTCTCAAAAATACATTAAATTCTTTGTGTTTCAGTTAATGTCATTGAGACGTTCACAGATAAACCAGAAAAACAAATATTTCAAGCAAGCATGCAGAGACTACTGGAGACTGAAGGGAATTGGGCTTCTTTCACGCTAGTTTAACTGTAAGCTCCTCCAGGAATCTTTGGACAGTGGCGTAATTTCCACCTTCTCATCTTCAGAAGGTTTTCATTTTTAAAGAGTGAGACAGAAGCCTGGCACAATGTAAAACTGCTTGGAGCAATCTGATATTCCATTCAGGCACCTAAGAGACTTATGGAACCAGTCCTCGGAGCACAGTTAAAAAGCACGCCATGAAGATCGCTATATCTGTATTAACATAGGGGCTGCAACATACTAGAAAATACTGTACAACATAACAGGCTCCAGAGAAGCCACTACAGTCCATTGAGTAAAATACACCCTTTCAGAATTACTCAAATACATATTTACATGATAGGCCAAGAAAACAGACTTAGTCTATAAAATAAACACTGCAGTCAGCTTCAGAGCTGTTATGGTCCACTGAGTAAATAATAAAAAGTATTAAAATGGTCCAAGCATGTATTTTCACAATGTGACGGAACTGCTTCAGAGGAAATTCTTGTGTCGATTCTCTGGTCTGTCCATGAGGGATTTCCTTTCTTTTCCCCTTTGTTTCACTGTTTAGCTTATTGCATATATATTTGCTTAATGATGTACAGTTCTTTCCAGTCCCTAGACACAAATTATAACAATCCTGTTATAGATTCACCCCACACTATAGCTGTTTAGTTGCTGCAGTTTTAGGCATTAGCCTCAGTGACTATTTTAACAGAATTGAGAGAGGGGAAAATGAAAGGCGATGATGAGAGAGGCGAATTGGAAAGAGTTGAAATGGTCTCTCTCTGCCTCTTTCAGAATATAGCTTTCCCTTTCTTTAATGTTCTGTTTTGCAATTTGACTCTTCTTTCCTAAACAAAAAAAATGGAAGAAAACCTTTTCATAACACTCCATTCCATTTCACGATGGAGAGAAAAACTGTCTCGATCCCTGTCCATTGCTAGGCTCAGTCATAATTTTATTTCATCCTGTGACTTCAAAGGGCTTACAGAGAATAAAAACAATCAGGATTCTGATTCACCTTCTCTGTGAAATACAATAAATTAGGACTGTGCAAAGAATTGATTCCCACTGTCTGTTAACAAGAAGTTCGTTTTTAATTATCTAGGATCTGACTACTGATAATTGACAGATAAGTTAACAGGGCTACATTTTGTTCTCACATCTCTAGATCAGGAGATACTTGTCTGGATGACACAACTGAAACTGTGAGTAGAATATTAGCATGTGAAATGCTTTTACGGCCTGTCCCAAGAGTTGTGCTGAGAGTTTCCTCAAGGAGGTACCCTTGATTCTTTCCTAGTTCCACAAAAAGCAGTGAGCTGGCTCCAGGGAGAGCCACTGCACTGAACAAGTTGAGTAACCCTGCTGACCAGGAAGGCAGGTAGGAGCTCCAGTATCTATGGCATGGAGCAGCACAGAACAATACAACGTATATTTCAAGCAGCTCTAGTAAGACAGCTTTCCAGCAATTAGCAGATCCATTTTATAGGATATTTAAAAGGATTACTGATATGGAAAACAATACTTCTGGTATCAAAAGAAATACTGATTTTGAAAAGAAAGTCGAAACAATTTCTGGGAACACACCTACTGGTAACTTTGAAGATTCTTTTACTGAGAAATGATTTATCAATATCTCTAGGGTTTATCCACACAGAAGCAATGGTAAATTCTCTTTAGCTCCATGGTACAATAAAACAGTCCAAGGTACTTAACCAGCTGTAGAGTGACGCTGTAAATTATTGATGAGCATCTGCGGGCTTTTTATTTTAATACCTTGTTATAAATAATACAACGATTTGCAACATTTACTAACATGGTCACTTTTCTAACAAAGAAATCAAAAACTTTGTGTTTCTCTCCTATGAAGAAGATAGGTGTTTTGTGAGATGAGAGAGGATCAAAATTGTTACGGAAGAAGACATGTATTCATACATTCCTATATCACAGCTAAGCAAATGATTTAAGGCTATCTGTTATGACAGTGCGGTGGCAGTTCCACCTATATGCCAAGTCTATCAAACCACAGTGTTTCTCAACACTAAAAATTGCATTAGTTCTTCCACAGACAGCAGCTTAATTTAGCAGAACTCCTGCTTTGCTCCTGACTGAACCACAGTCCGAGGAGACTTACTGAATTCAAATGAAAATGTCTGCTTGGGCCCATCTGTGCTTGAAGCTGAGTTTGCAAGGCTCTGACAAGGAAGATGTAAATGCAAGACAGCTCTCTGAAGAGAGCGACATGCTTGCATATGCCCTCCAAAGCTCTGAAGTCTTCCACCAGGGAAAACCGGGAAGAAGATGCACCATGGTGATCTTCATCAAGCTCATAACTGGATGGCATGACAAAGTATTTGGTGCGTATGCGTGTATGTGGGGCTGTGCACTTACTCACTCGCTCACCTATGATGATCTACAAAAACGCCAAGTGAGAACTACTGTTGCCAGCAGCTTGTCACTGCCACATCCAAAGAAAGTGAAGCTGTGCTGTCAGGCTGCCCCTGCCCTCAGCCAGTGCACCGAACTCAGCCAGCCTGAATTCAGCCACCCAAGGATCCAGGAGAATACACCTCTTCATCTTGGTCTGGCAACTTGCATATTAAAACAAACAAACAAAAAACTGTTTGGTATTTCACATACATTTGTCACCTGGCTAAACAACACTTTATGTGGAAGAATCTAAATCAGACCTCTTAAGCAGAACATATGCCAATACTATCTTCATTAATGAACAGTTATTACTATACACTGTCATCAGTTTCCAAGGAAATCGACCCAATAATGCAGCTATCTCTATTCAGCATGTCCCTATTAAGCATACAGTAATAATATTCTACATACATACAAGCCATTCATTCACACTATACAGTGCACAGATACCACTGTGATGAGTGTATTATAAATGCCCCCATGTAGTCACACTGAACCACAGCAGGTTTTCAAGTGGAAGGTGGCAGCCAACTGGCATGCTGCTTTTCTGAGATACCATGGATGAAGAAACAATGCTGCAGTGTCCCTGATATAAACCCATGATATTAAAATAATAATAATAATAATAATGATGAAATCTTGAGTTTTGGAATATCTCTTGGGCAGAAAGACATTTAGTTTTAAATCTAATCAGTATAAAACCATGTAATATAATGCACAGAGCTCAATCAATTTAATTTGAGAAAACAGTCAATACTTCTATTCCTAAACATAAATCCACAGATCCTGAAGATTAAATACTTCGAAATCTGTTATTTGGACCAGTAAGCTCTCTTTACCACTGACTGAATGGTGAATTATTGTTGGAGGCACTTTCATCCCTTCAGCAGCTAATTTCACTTTTATTTCCTCCTTCTATTGTAGGAAGTATTTCTGACTAATCACTTCATTTTTCTGGTTATAATTGTCCATTTTAGAAATGAAGAGTATATTTCATCTCCAGCTACATCTTTTTTTTCTAAACAATAGTGGGAATGAAAATGAGGTATTGAATACTTAGCTACTACCTTTTTCTATAACAGTTTTAGCAATAGCTTATAGACATATGCATCATCTTGTTTAATCCAGATGTAGTATATATAGACATATCCCCCTGTCCATGACTAAGCTCCTCCCTCAAAGTTTGCCTGGGATAGTACTCACTTTAAGTTCTTGAAGTAGCAGTAGTTTAATAATCAGCTCAACTACTTTCTGTAAACAACCCTTTCCACCTGCCCTATTAAGCAAATATTACCATCAACTAACAGAGTAAAAACTACTTGTTTAGGTGGTCCTGTTGTCAGTTGGAGGCATACAAGGCCAGGTTGAATGGGGCCCTGGGCAGCCTGATCTTGTGGGTGGCAACCCTGCTCATGGCAGTGGGGCTGGATCTCAATGATCTTTAACATCCCTTCCAACCTAAGCCATTCTCTGCTTCTATGATTTCCCCACCCCACAAGAAATCTAGGTTTTTTTTGTGCGTCTTTCTTTCTCTTTTCCTTTCTTTTCCTTTCTTTTCCTCTCTTCTCTTCTCTTTCTCAGGTCAAGGACACTAATAAGCCATTGCAGACCTACTGGTTTCTTTTGGAGATGTCAGTTTTCAATTCTTCCAAATTTCTGGTGTGTTTTGCAAATCCTCTGAAAATACTATGGGTAAAGTGCTGTATTTTAAAATGCTTTCTTAGAGAAAAGTTCAGTCAGATCACATCTCTTATTGCCATTCTCTTGTTATTTAAAGATGGATGAAGAGGTATAGCTCAAACCTGCTAAAATAAAAATGTTACTTTTGAGAAGGACTAAGTTCAGAAAGCTGTTTAAGCCCCTGCTTAGCTCTGGCATATGCTTACCATTTGGTGCACAAGGGACTTAATTCACTCTCACTTATCATGTTGCTATGGAATAGAGACATTTCTCAGAATCGAAGCTGAAGTACTGCGAAGTTTAGCCTCCGAGGTGAATGTTTTGGAAGGTTAATAGCCTGTGGAAATAGAGGGGCCCTATGTTATGTTTAGTACTCACTTTGGCTGAAAGATGAAATAGACTCACTTCACCTGGGCGCTGAAATGCAGCCACCTGTGGGGAGTAATGTGCCAGCTCTTTAGAGCAACAGTGCAAAACCATTTAAGTAGGAAGTGAAGCGTTATTCCTCAGTCCAAAGAGAGTGTTTGCCATTGTTGTTAGAGAACAGTATGACATTTTTCTTTGGCTGGAAGGCACTGTTTTTGCAGTGCTATATTTCTAAAGGATTTAGGTTTGGATACACAGAAAATGGGACTGTGCCACCAGTTAATCAATAGCTCAGTGCCATAGACCGGTCTCCCTACTCAGCACTAGAAGAAACCAGCAGAGGCAGGAATGAGGACAAAGGGAATGTTACTTAATGTGAGTGCCTACCTAGAAGGGTTAGGTTTTTAAAATCAATTTTAACACTGAACCTTGAAGAGAGGCTCAAATTTCCTGCAACCAAATATCTTTAGCGCTTTTGCAATAGATCGAGATCACTGTGTAGTTTCTATACCACGAGTTTCTTTCTTCTCTGGCAGAATTTACTCTCTCTACATAAGTAAGCGATTATCTCCTGTATGTTCAAGTGTTTAACTTTGATCGGAATTTCAACCAAGCCAAATCTATTCACTTTACAATTCACCTTTATCCTGCCGGGGTAGAATTGAAAGGAGAAATAAAAGTCTGGGAAAAAATCTGGAAGAGGGAAGGCAACAAAACTGCTTTGCAGTTCTGCAGAAACCTGCAGCTGACTAACAAGCATAATTCTAATTCGCTGAGATCTTTTTTTAAAGGAAACCACATATTATGTATGTTTATTGTATTAGCTGTGGTATTTTCCTCCCCTCGGCTTCTCTTCCCCTAAACTCAAGGAATTTAACTTCTTCAAATTCACATTGCCACCACTGCCAGCCATCGCCATCCCAGCACACAGAAGAGGAAGCACTGGAGTGGCTTA
Source organism: Pavo muticus (assembly GCA_016647715.1). Taxonomy (NCBI): domain Eukaryota; kingdom Metazoa; phylum Chordata; class Aves; order Galliformes; family Phasianidae; genus Pavo; species Pavo muticus. The sequence continues at coordinate 933,698 of JACDJE010000303.1, forward strand.
GAAATTGTAATAGTGCAAAATCACAATATTCTGTGTTGCTCCAATCTCCCTACTTGTTAGACACACTTTGGCCTGAAGGTGGCAACATTGAATAACATTCTAAGGAAAGAACCTTCACGTACAGATGCCTTTAATTAAAGGTTTATGTTTTTTAGCAATTATCCTCTCCCCCATTAGTGCTTCACAATGTGTTGAAAAAGAAATAAGATGGGGGTATTGTAAATTCTTTTGAAATAATCTTAACCACACAATATGCAAAATTATTTGCAAATTAAAATTAAATCTAACAAACATGGATTACAAACGCTTCATGCTAACCATTCCATCCCTTCAATGTAAAAGCTATTTTTAAAAAGGATATGCTGTGTTTCCTTTTGTAATATTATTATCAATAGATGCTCTTTACTCTGAATGTAAATCAGTGCTTTCAGACTGGACCTTGCCTTATGCTGACTTACTTCACCTCACTCTGTAAACGTTATGCTTTGGGAGGTGATGCATCAACCAGGCAATAAGATGTGGTACTCTGGGCAATGCATTGCACAGGGGAACCAGGCAAGCACCCTGCAGACCAGCAGGTGAAGTACTGTGGCTTTATGTGACTCAAGACGGGCAGCTAATCGGCAAAGGTGCTTGTCCCAGAGCGCTCTGTGGAGAACACAAGGACAGAGGGATTTAAAATATTATTTCTAATTTCTTTAATAGTAATAATAAAAAAATCCCCTCCTACAACTGGGTATTGAACTTCATCATTTGCAAATTTCCACAGTGTTCAGTGATTTTACCTTTGGCTTCTGTAAAATTCAGTGCTTCCTGTTTATCCCATTGATTACTGTCCTTGTGGCTACATGAACAAAGGTATTTTACATGGAATCGAAATAACATTTTACACAGTCCTTGCTGGTAAAGGCCACATGTGGACTACTGTGAGCATTCCCTACTAGCAATCAGTGGTAGTTTAAATAAAGAGACTTAACTGAGGCAGCCAACAGACAAACAAAATCCTGAAAGTTCAGAGGCCAGTAACTATTTGTTGGGGTTTAACCTGGGAGGTAACTCAGCACTGCTCAGTCATTCTCACTCGCTCCCTCCTTCCCAGTGGGATGGGAGAGAGAATGAGAAAAAGTAAGTAGTACTTGTGGGTTGGGATAAAACTATTTACTAAGAGAGAAAAAGAAAAGGATAATAGTTTGATTATACGTATATGTATATATATATATATATATGAATGCATGTAAGAAGTGATGCACAAGCAATTGCTTACCACCCTCTGACCAATGCTCAGCGTGGCCCTGAACAGCAGAAGGAAGAGATGAACTCCCACCGCCTTCAAAACTCCTTCCACATGATGTCATAGGGTATGGAATATCCCTTTGGCCAGCTTAAGTCAGCTGTCCTTATTCTGCTCCCTCCCAGCTCCTTGAGCCCTTCACTGAGAATGGCCTTGGCTCTGTACAGCACTGCTTAATAGCACCTATAAACATTGGTGTGTTATCAACATTTTTTTTCTCCTTGAATCAAAAGCATAGGATCATATCAGACACTGAAGAAAATAATTCCATCCCAGCTGAAACTAAGACACAATTGTATTAAGAGTGGTTAGGAAAGAAAACCACCTGCTAAATTTGCCCTGCCTAGAGAAAAAATGGCAAGATATGGCTATGAGTACTTAGGAGGAATTAATAAAACGAAGTTGGAGGCTGCTGTGGGAGGGCTGTTGGCAGCATAGGGAAAGCAGGTAGAAGTACAGTAATAGCTCAAAATTACTGAAGGGAAAAATGTAGATTAAATAGTACAAAATGAGTGAACAGGGAAGTAATACAGCTGAAAGGGTCACTGATTTCAAGGCAAACGTTAATCCTGGAGGATCGTAGATCATGTCAACCCTCATTGTTTGCAGAGTTTGGAGTAGGGGACTCTAGAGGTCTTCTCAAGTCTAATACCTATCGGTCAGATCACTCCTCGTTATGGCAATAACTTATGGAGGAGTGCTTCACATTGAGAACCCTGCTTCCAGAGAGGCTGCCCTGTGAAAGCAAGCCAGGAGCTTGGCTGCAAACACTGTTCATTCTTACACCTCTGTAACAGCCTCCAGCTATTACAAGGGCTTTTCCAGCCAGAAAAGGTACAAGAATCCCTTGCTAATGACTGTGCCTGTTGGCTCTGGAGAGGAGCTGATGTAAATAAAACATAAATAAGATCTGGAGAACAGCTAGATGGAGTACCATTAGTTCATCTGGAAAAAGTGCCATTGGTGAATCACTGACCTATAAAAACAACTAGTTCTCATCATTTCTAACAGAAGGTCAGATTTTGAATGTGTATTAATCCTTGAATAAAATGGAACAGTAAACTACTATCCATTCAATCCAGAAAAAAGACCATTGAGGAGCGACTTAGAGGAAAATAAGGCCTAAGACTTTACCTGCTTATTCTTATCCTCCCACCCTCTTGCCCAGTAGAATAGGCAAGCAGGAAAATTCTTTGACCTTGTTGTACCTCAAAAGGAGATGCAAAGAAGTGCCCTCAGGATGTAGAACGGGCTCCTACTACATGACACCAGTAATAGTCTCACTTTTAAAGATTAGCCATATTTCTGGTGGGGTTTCAAATGCTTTTTGAGGACAAGCTCTAAAGTTCTTTTTAATGTATCCACTCTGATTTTCAATGTGCTTAGTCATTAAAGTAGACTTACTACCTTTGGCATTTCTATTAAAATGTTCAGAAGAGGAACAGTTTCTGAGTGAGTCACTGAGTAGAAAGCACAGGTATCACAGAGGGAGAAGACGATGATTACTTCCAGGCACACTCTCTTGGAAATTGAATAGACTTGATGAAGAACTGGTAAAACTGTAATACAAAGTGAAGCATCACAAGGTAACAAGGCAGAAGAGCAAAATTAACACAATCCCAATCCTATACATTCAGTCCAGATTCCACATTCTGACAAAAAATTATAACAAAACTAATAGAAAGAGTTCCTGTACACTGTGACACCAGATCATTCACTGAAGCAAATATGACTCCAAATGCTCATGAGCAGCAGTGTACGCAGCCTGCTTCTGCAAGACTATCACAGCTGCAAAGGGTGGACAGATGCAAACGTGTGAACAGACTAAGTGCATGAGTAAACAGGATGGTCTCAGCATAAAGATCTCATAATAACACAAGACAAAATGAATTAAACAATGAAAACCCATGATTGAAAATAAGCTATAATAGATAAATAAAACAAAACCGCTATGGAAAGCTTTGTTTCATATAGAAAAGTTTTATCAAAGTATTTAAGCAAACACACTCCTGACCATTCTCAGATCTGGCGTGATTTCATTTTTTAGGCTCAAAAGAAGAACTCAGCAACTAGATAAGAGCCTCAGACACACTGCATTTATGTTTGGTCCACTGGAGAGGAGAGGCAAAGTTTGTGCTAAATTCATTAGTCCCAGAGCTGGTATATGAACTGACCAGTCTCAGGTATACACTGTGCAGACACATGGTGTGTAGCTCATGCCAACTCCCAGGGAATCACTGAGCACATTATCTCCCATGCCTTCTTGGTACCTAGATAGTCTGATCTTTCCCTGAAGGAACTCTGAAAGGCATGCTCTGGTTCACGAAGGATCGATCTACAGAGGTAGAACTCTTGGCTGCACGCTTCCCCTTTCATGGCTGCCAAGGTCCCTTGATGGGACTTAGGAGAGCATGATGGGGCTTTATGGTGCCACTTGTGTGGCCCATTCCATTTGCCAGCTCCAAAAACCCAGTGCCCCAGACTAGAACACTTTGTCACGGTAACACACCTTTAAAGGAAGGATAGATTATAAAAACATACTTTAACAATAAATTTTAATGAAGTCATGTGCTCTGATTATGTATGGTTTAATTATTATGCCTGTCCTCTCTTACTCTCCTCAACTGATGCTACTTTACTTGCAATAGGGAGACTTTTGATGAAGATAGATTAAAGCCTGTGATACTTAATTTTGCACAGAATGAAATATTTAGTGTGTTAGTTCATATTCTGATATGGTAGACTGGAAATTCTCATACCTAAAAAAATGAAGACTTCAGTCAATCAGCAAGAATCAGCCAGAACTGGCTGCAATGATCTGTGGTTTTGCTTGTCTCTTTTTACTGAGGAAAATTCCAGTAAATCTTAGATTGGTGGGTGAAATCAGTTCACAATGTACCTTTGGGACAGTGGCATCATCTGCTTAATGAGATATGGATTTCTAAAGCACATGTGAATATTTTTTTAATATTATTATTAATATTATTAGTAGTAGTATTTTGCCTTGTGGGTTCTCCTGCCAGTTATACTCTGGAAATGGTTATATCTTCTTGTTTATTTTTAAACTGGTGGGTCATCTTGATTATCTGAGATGGAATTTACTGTGCCATTACAGCATTGCCTCTGAATACATTTTCTGTGTTTTCTTATTTTCTCCTTTCCTAAAAGAACTCACTGTAGGAATGCAGGAAAAAAAAATTCAGGTTGAAGAAACCTTTAATAAAAGAACTGCAAAAAAATGAAAAAAAAACTATGGCAAAAGAAGCAGGTCATTCTGTAAGATTCATTTGCTAAATTTTAATGTATGTCACAGCAGGATGGCAGGAGTCTAATTGGATTTGAAAGCTGTGTGATTCTCCTGTAATAAAAGGCATATTTGCCAAGGCATTTACAGGAAAATATTATTCCAACTGGGTCTTAGATTTAGAGGATACCAGAATGAAAGAATGAATAGTTCTAGTAAATAGCCTTCTATATGACTGTGTTACGTCATGCAACTTAAAATCAAACTCCAAAAAACCAAGATTTATATTAAGTTTAAGTTGTCTCCTACCAACAACCTCATATTGACAGAATACCTGGGAGAAGCTTTCAGGGAGATTAGCAAAATAATCCTTCCATGCCGAGAGCTGCATTTCTCCACTTAAACGACCATTGCTGGTGATGAAAATGCAAGCAAAACTGACAACAAAAGCAGATATCAATAGAATTCAAAATCTGAGTGCTTTCTGGAGTCAGCTTAAATTATCTTTTAATAGAGAGCTATCACATACACTTCAGTGTTTCAGTGAAAAAGCATGACCTGCATTATCTATGTTGGTATTTTTTAATGAAGTCTTAGCAACACAAAAACACTCATTTTATGTGCTTTTTTTTTTTTTTTTTTTTTTNCTGGGAAAAAATGATTGGAAAGTTAGCATTTTAAAGCTTTCTATTTTATTTCCCATTTAACACATTTTGAAACATGCAAAGGAATTACAAAGGCACTGTCTAAATTTTGTGAGGAACATAAAGATTTTCTCACAACACTTGGTAATGCTGAACTTTTCTTCAACCCCCCCACCACAGTGACAGATCAAGGAGATTTTTGTTGCTAAAAAAGACTGCCTCCAGATACATTTCTATCTTTGAAAGACAATGTATGGATAAGAGTTGAGCAGAACTGCTACAGTTAAATGTGTAAACAGCACTATTTGACCTGACAACCCTGCTGAATAGAAATATGCATTCACTTTAAAAGGTGCCATACACAAGAAGATTTAAATGAAAATTATTGGCTTGTTATTTTTTTTATTTTTTCTTATTCCTGCAAATAATGCAGGAATAACTCAATTTTCCTACCTCATACTCCACCATTCTATTTCTGGTTTAGTATCCAACTTTGGACACAAAGTCTCATGAATACAGCAAATGGTCTCTCGAGGTAACCATAGGCAATGATCTTATTAACCAAACATATTTCATATTATTGCTGCTATAAAATAAACAACAGAGCAAAGAAGGCAAAGCCCTGCATCATGCAAGATGAAATGCTGCACTGCTCCGGATGGACCTGAGTCTTTGTGGGAAGTAAATATACCTTGGGGACACTGAGAGTGGGCAGGCACTGATGTACTCTGAAGTGGTGGGGCTTCATCAGGTGAAACTGAAGGAAGAAAATCTTGTTTCATTTCCTTCTCACACAAGAGATCTTACTCTAGGCTAGAGGGAAGTTCTGCAGAATGTCTACTGCCAATGAGAAGAAAATACTGCACTGCCTGTCGAGTGTGAGTCCTGAGATGCCCACAGTGACACATTTTCCAAGTAAAAAAAGATTTACTTTACTTTTGTATCCTGAGGTAAGTTCCTTGACTGCAGCATAGTTTCATTCAGGTCGATATGAGAATGGAATCAGGCCAAATGGATTTGTATCAGTATAAGCCTTTGCAGTTGCTATGAAAACCAGTCCCTGAGTTTCAAAGCAGTTAAACCTACGCTCTACCACAGAGTTTGAGAAGGGAAGCAGATCCTGCCTCCTATACCCCTGTGTGATACAAGCCAGTCAATTTGCAACCATTTTTTCCTCCATGATGAAGATGTGTACTTACTGAGAAAAGACCCTGATGAACAGCATCACCAGTTTATAGGTACAAAAAAATGAGGAATGGAGGTTTGAAGATCAGAGCTCCAGAATTATTTGCATATTGAATTGCATAAATAATAGTCTAGGCCTGTGCTCGGGATGACCCAGGATCACAGGTCATGGCACTAGAAATAGCAGACACATTTAGAAATCTTCACACTGCTCACTCCTCACCTACAAGACAGTCGTCATCCCTGCATTTTTAATGATAGAATTATTATAGGTAATTTCCATGAAGAACTGGCTTTTTAAAAATACAGGTAGCTGAAAAAAGTCTTACACAAGTAAGCTTGTAAAATTCAGAATATCTGGTATTTTAGAAAACAGAAGGTCAAGAGATCAATAGGAAAACATTACAGTTAAAACCAAACCAAAGGCACAAGAATGCTATGCTGAGTGTCTGCAGAGAAGATAGTGAGAAGATATTTTGATCCCACGTACCAAGCATGATTTTTCGATTGTGTGCAATCAAAAACTTGTAGTTTTCAGATAAAATTACTCAGAGAAAAGTTTGCTCTTATCTGAATACTATTTCAAAAATGTCCACTTGGTGCGTTTTTATGAAGAATGAACCTACATTGAACACTTTTTTGGTTTTAAAACTTTTAAAATTAAGCAAAGAATCATAATTTGAACAATTCACACTTGGCTATATTACTTATTTTTTTCTATCATTTCCCTCTTCACATTACATGGTGATAAGAGAAATTATCATCCAGCTTAAGCATTCCACCGATTTAGCAATTTTATTACCGTGGCACTTTAAAGTCATGGATTTTGGAGTCAGTTTAAAGATAAGAGAAATAGTTTGGAGGTAAGTGTAATTTGTCCAACATTGCCTGTCCTTTGCTTCACCAGCAATTTAATTAGTATTATAATAAGAAAGAACATAACGTTAAGAAAATCACAAGGATATATGATGGTTTCTCTGACAGAAAAGATTTAAGACGATGCTCAAAGGGCAAAGATATGGAAACGAACTCATTGCAAAATTTGGTAGAGAAAAAAAGTTTTTTTTTTTTCATTGTTGCCGGGTTTTTTTTGCGGGGGGGGAAGAGGGGATTGGAAGAGTTCTTCAAAACCATTAAAATGCAAAGTGACAAATGGTGCTGAATAATTGCCTCATTTTAAATGTGGCTTTGACTTAGATTATAATTGTTTGTAAATCAGAATTCACTAAAGAATAAAGTACTTCCTAAATTTTTCTCTTTTTTTTGAAGTAGTAGAAGATGTGATGCTTCACTGAGTGAAATTAAAAACAGAGAGCGTGAAGAAATAAGCTTCAATTCACAAATCCTACCTGCCACAAACTTTCATTGTGTCAGATCATTTTCATGAGGAGTCTACTTTGAGATAGAGCTGGTTGATAACAGTTGGACTTAGGCTGAGTATGCTGGCAGAAGAAAGAGAGACAATTCTATGGATCCAAGTAAAAAAGCCTCTTTCTTAAGATTAGAAATTATTATTAATCAAACCCAAGGTTTTCAGCTTTCATTTGGGATGTTCTGTAATTAAGGATAATGTTGCAGGGCCCCTGATCTAAAGCTTTATCAAAACATGAGATGCAGGTCCTACATTAGCTATGTGTTCCCTTAAGCAGCATTTTGCAGCTCTGTAGTATCAAGTATTATTGCTGCTATTAGCATTGTATTCTTTGAAGTAAAAAGTGTTTCTTTGATTATTAGATTTGTCTGGAACTAGAAGTAAAAGCAAAATCTGGAAACAGATCAGAACCAAATTTTGGCCCCAGCTGGATCCGTATGTGTTCTTCACAAAGACAGACAGAGAGCTAATGGTATGAACACAGTCTACCGATTAAATTTAGCACTTCTTCAGTTAGATGCCATATACTATCCTTATTTGGTAGAATCTGCACAGATGTACACAATTCAAGAGGCAATACAGGACTGAGCTCCAAATAAAGATTATGATACAGTTATTCACAGTTAAAATTATATTCGAAACTGTTATTTTGCCAAGATGTCAAAAAACTTGCCCTTATTGTTACCTGTGTGTTATCAACATAGTGATAGTTTATGATGCTGCAGTGTCCCAGTTTCACTGGCACTGGACTAGAAATTTCATAGCTTGTTGAACACAGTGAAGATTCATCAGTTTCTCCCTGGTCAGATACGATGATACATACAGAGTTGTTCAGTGCTATCCACCATTCAGTAGTGCTAGATGAGTAGTGCTGTTATTGTGGAAAAACAATAAAATATATGTAAAAAACAAAATTTACCAGAAGTAAATAAATACATTTAATTGAATATCATTAAATTCAGACACTTGAATGAAAAAATAGCTCCTAGAGACAAAAGTCTTGCATTCAAGCAACATATACTTCCGTTTCATCATTCTGTCCCATTTTCTGAAACATCCTATGCTTTATTTCACTGATCTGTCCTGTCATTCAACCAATATAGGGTTCAGAATTTTTCTCCCACTGTGAATAATGAACCCTCGCATAGCCAGGGACATCAGCTTTATATACAAAAATGCTTTAACAAAGCATTTGCTGTTAATAAGGTCAAAGGGGCATCTCTGCCACCTAATAAACACAGAGCAGATTTAGCAAGGAGATTCAAAAAAATAAGAAAAGCAGGTGAAAATGTAGCATACTGTTAAAAAGAGAGCCTCGCAACTCACACAGAAAATTAAAAGATTACTTCTGTCTCGCAAGTTTTGGAGACGAATTACCTACGTAACATATGCATCATTAGCACTGTTTAACTTCCTGATACAGTTTTAACTTTTGTTTAATTATTTATTTATTTATTTTCCAGATAAAGTAGTTATCAGATTGATGGCCATGGAATTTAAATAATGAGCCCGCTATCAGTGAGGTTGGTATAAACTCAAAGATGAGAAGCATAGTCCACTGCAGTTTAATGAAACTTTATTTTGTTGCAATCCAATTCCTGTTTTTATTTTACCTTGGATTTTCTTTTTGTCTGCCAAATATTATTAACAGTATAAATATTGTTTCCTAGAAAGCAAACTGTACTGTCCAGAACTTTCAGAAGTGGTTGTAATAGCATATATTAAAGTATATTATACTGCAAACTTCCATCTGCATTAGGTATCAGAAAAAAATGACACGTGATACTAATGCAATATAGTATAATATAATGGCATATATTAGCTTAGAAGTGTTATTCTTCCCTTTCTCATCTTTGATTTTGTTGATACACCAGCATTCTTCAATATTTAAATTTTTAAGCAATTCTTCTCTTAAAGGGCTTATTGAAATCAACATAATGACTGTTTTGACACCTTCTTTGTATACCTTTTTAATCTGGCCCTTCACACTGTCCCATTTCCTTAACACTTTCAGTAACACAAATTACCTACAAGTGCAACTAAGCAGCCTGAATGAATTTGAACAAGAGAATATGCAAATGGATCCAACTCCACGAAGCTACAGCCAAATAGTCAGGAGACCACCTGTAAGTATCTGTGTGTTGGTAAAGAAAAATCTATTACAAAAAAATTCTTTTGCCCATTTCCTTTACGCTTTCAAGAATAGTGTATCTACATCAACAGAAAAATCAGCACATTTCACAGCCATTATGCAGACTGGCAGCACAGCCATATCAGAAAGAACTTGCAGCATAGACAACCTCTACATCCTAGTAAGAGAGTTCAAATGCAGGCTGTAGTGCCTGTGTTATCTAGCTCCTCCAGGATGTAAGCTAAACTGTCTTGAAAGCCAGGGAGTAAGGTAAGGGTAACACGGAAACTAGGACATATATAACCCATTTAAAAGTAAATTTTCCATTTTGAAGAGTTCAGAGACAGTTAATCATTTTGAAATAGAACAAAAGGCTCAACTCACTTTGGACACTTCATACAAGCTACAGAGCATCATCCAGAGTGGAACCAAGTGCCTTCAGCTGCAGAAAGAAATAAGAGCTTTCAGTACTGAGTGATATTCATTAATATATAGCTTGCTGGATTTGGGCTTTAAAAATTGACTTCCAGTTTTGGCTAGTCGAAGTAGATGTTCTAGTTGTTTTCATTAAACAAGAAACTATTTGTGCAGGAGGTACGTGAAGATAATTTGCTTCTGAAAGCACATGTAATCCAATTTTTGAGTAGTTTCACTAACAAGGATAGCAACACTTTCTCCATCTTTCCACTTTTCAAAGACTAGTAAAGCTTAAACATTTATTTTGAACTTCCAGGCCATCTAATTCAAGTCTCACAAATAAAGCACAAAGAACACCTAGGTATCATAAAGATGCCAATCAGTGAAGTAGGCTTGCATGTAAATGTGTGGTTTTTTGTTTGTTTGTTTTCGTTTTGTCCTAGTATAATGTAGTAGGATTTGATTAGGATAATGAGATTTACAAGGAATTGCCCATCATAACTTGGGGTAGAAAAGCTATGAAATCTATTTAATCGAATTTTTGTCATGCAAGTTCATATAAAGCAATAGTCAAAATTAATTTTCTTGTGAAATGAAAGAGAAAGAAGACAGTTTATCTTGTGATATCTCACATATTAAGGTAACAGGTATTCTAGAAACAGCTAGTATATTAGTTCTTCCTACATTATCATGAGAGATGGAAAGACTGAATGCATGCCACTGATTATGTGCATAGGCATCTGTTTTCCAATGGCACTGTGTTAAAAATGCTAAGATGCTGATCCTTGTGCAAGTCCTCTTAATTGTGATGTCCCGACAGCAGGGAGAAACTAAATGGTACTGATTTCCACTGATTTAAATTTCACTTAATTGGACTGAAGGGCAGAATAATAGTGCTGCCTTCATACCTCACTGTCTTTTCAAGTGCATCCTGAAAGCAACCCCAAGATACATTTAATAGGCTGAGATATATATACTGCAGGTCAATAAACTTCACAGATCAAAACTGGAAGAAAATTCTGAATTATATCCTGCCAATGAAACTGTCTTGCTTCCTAATACGAAAATACCTGCAGAGGGTTTTCTCAAACCTCAGCTCATCTCAGTTACAAGGGCAGAGCATGACAAGAGAGGAAGATTTGAAAGGTCTAAAGAAGAGACTGAAACTAGGAACTTGCACTGAATATAGAAACAGCACATAAAATCTAACATGTTAATATGCTCTGTGCCTCCAATGCTGAATCAATCCTTTCAGTGCTGAACTGAAAATTGAAAATGAACTTCAAAATACGGTCAGTGCAACTTAATCTAGGAACAACAAGGCATGGATAACTATTGTGAGAGATTTGGACAGAAAAGGGCACAAGCTCTTTGGCAACTGAAGATGGAAAAGTGATCTTGTCTGCTGTCTGGACATCTAAAAGCAGGTGAATATCCAATAAGACACTTTGACTATGAGCTTTGTTAAGAAAATGGTATGCTGTTTGCTCAGATAGTCTTTCCACTGAAGACAGAAACAACTTATTCATTATTTACCCAGTTATTTCAATTCATAGCCATTGTATACCTAGATTCTTATACATACCTCTTACCAGCTATCTAAAGAAAATCAGATTTTAACGCTAGTATTTGATGGTATTTCACTGGAAACTTAAACAAGTACCCTATATGTCCTCAAAATGTCATTCACCATTAGCTGCAGGAAATACTGGTTCCGGAGTTACACCAAAGATCAGTCCCAGAGACATTTTCAAACAGGTAGTAAAGCATTTGTTCTGTAAATCTTTTCCACGAAGCTGCAGAAAGTCAAGTACAGACAGATCTGTGGAGGACTGCAGTGTGCTCTCATTGAAAGTTCCTCAGAAATAAAATCCTTTTCTTTTTGATCTTTAGAATAAAATTTTTGAGACTGTCAGGATGTGAAAGACATATTTTCTAATTTTGACAGTTTCTTACGGTCCACTTAGCTACCACTGTCCCTTCTAGTGCTTAAAAATCCTAGTGTATTTATTCTAGTAGCTAATCTAACGTGAGTATCTTTCAATTCCTTTTAATCAGAGTGAAACAACTCAAATGTATACATGAAAAAAATTCAGGTGTTAAAACATGTTTAAGTTCTTCTATAAAGAACAATACTAAAAAATGCCTCCCTTTCCTAGTTATAAAGGTATCCAATCTACAAATAAAATCTTCTCCCTTCTGCACAGTGCCCATACCCACCCTCACTGCACTGAAACTTGTGTTCAATTAGTGGTACCTCACAAGCATTTATTACTAGATATGGTACATTGTGAAAAACATTAGAGGGATTACTCAATGCCCTAAGCAGTATGTCTGGTAATACATATTACCAAATTTGCAAAATAAAACTATAGCTAGTACTCCTCAGTGGAAATGATAGCAGTTTTTTCAGTGAAAGGATATTTTTTTGTGTGTAAGAATGTTACTCACCTGAAGCTGGCATCCCTTCAGGGCAACAGTAGCACATTGTCACGGGTGATGCTACAGAGGCACTATCCGCAGCAGCAGAGCATCTTCCTAGCACTGCCTACCAGGGAGTCCAAGGAGGTGCTTGCTCATCGCTCTAACAGGTTCCTCAACAGCAGAACTGAAACTAAAACTCAAAGCAAAAGGGAACTGCTGGTAGTGGCTGTGAATGAGCAGAGTTCATCTTGAAGAACTTTGGTTATATTATCTGTAGGCAAACTTTATTTCTCTTATAAATGGGCTTTTTGTCTTCAGTCCAACATGTAGTGCTCTTCATCTTGTACTGTGTCTTTTCTAAGAAAAAAATAATAAAAAGTGAGTTAAATGCAGGATAAAAATGCTAGAATTCAGGTTTATATGAAATACAAAGATGCATTTAAACCAAAAATGAAAGATTTTTTTTTTTTTTAATGTCTGACACAGCACTTCCAGAATAGGAACAGAAATCCTGCCAGGGAGTAACAACTGTGACAACGCATGAGGAAAAGCACTGATAACTCCCTCTGGTAAACATACATTTAACACTGACCAAGTGCCTCCCACATTCATCCCCACACTGAGGAAGACATTGATTTCCAGATCTTAGTAAATTCATGTCTATTTATTAACATATTTTTCAATACAGAATTCAATACACTTAGAAAGTCTCGATATGAGGCCAGAGAGCATTTTCTCTTACCATAAGGCACACAACTATCTAAACTGGGGGCAAGTTTGCAAATTACTTCGGTAAAAGGTCTTTTGCCAAGAACTGTAGTTTCAGTTCATCAGATAATACTGATAAACACGACTACTGAAAAATGTAGGCAATTTAATTCATTATACTAGTGTGGAGAAATTCCTCGTTCGTGCCATAACTCAGTGGATGTCTGCACTGCACAGGTTTTCTGAAAAAACATGTTTTCAAAAACCACTTCAACATGTAGAGTAAAAACTTCTAAGTTCAGTACCTTTGAGCAAGAAAGAAAAGGAAAGTCATGGCTGAGTCTGCTGGCAAGATGCGAGTGGTACAAAACCTCTAAAGAAAACCTGGAGTTCTTTTAAGTAAATTTTCTTCCTGTCGCACATATAACTCTCTAAGTCTGTACTTCTTCCCTGCCCTACCTTAACTTGCAATGTTAAGCAACGTTAAGTGTTACAACAACTCAATCTGTATTCACCACCAGCAATACTGTAAAAGATTGTGATTTTTTATTTTTATTAAAAAAACCGTTGTGAATCTGAACAGATGAATTAAATGCTCTTATCAACTGTTGCATCACTGCGATCCATCCTTATAATTTATGATGACCACAGCTTACTACCAAATATAAATCACTTCCATATTTTCAAAATTTGTTCTATATTTTCTCTCTCTGTCTTGTAGCCACACATAAATATGTACATATTCATAATAAGAGGGAGGCAGTACAATTCGTACTATTTTCAGTGTCTTTTCAAATGGGTTTGAACTACCTAACACATAATGTCTTTTGTATGATACAACAATAATTGCATCTGCCAAACTGAATAAGAGATGACAGTATTAGTATAAAACCATCTTGGATGAGGTTTCAAAATCTGAAATTAAAAACAAACCAACAAACAAACTCAATCCCATTCCATAATATACAGCTTTGGTGCATCAGGAGTAATTTCTCTCTTAATGGAGGATACTTAGAAACTAAAAAACCTTTCCTTTATTCCACACTGTTTATTTGAGAGGGCCATATTTACTGAGATAAGTACAGAATGGCAGAGCAGGGAAAAATAAGAAATGAACAGAAGTAGTCATATTTTCCAAAGTCGTGAAAGCTTTAATAGACACTTCGCAGAATTGCCTCCACACATCCTGGCCTCTCCCTGACAACCAGAGCAGCAGGTCTTGAGCTTAATTTTCCCTTAAAGGAGCCTTTTAATACAGCTTCTTTCATTCAGCTCTTGAATCGTGTGTTCCTGAAAGGCCGCAAGAGAAATGCAGGAAGGAAAAAAGGGTTATTCCTCTCCTCCTTCCCAAACAGATAGTGGCAGGACCCTCTCAGGTCCCAGAAATACCAGACACACAGATAATGCTGGGATGTCACACAAGGCAAGCAAAATGAGAAAAGCGAAGGGAAAAAAACAACACAAATCGTGTCTGCCTATTAGAGTCATCTCAAGAGCTTCTTATAACAAGAGAAGACACAACATTTTCAGATGGAAATGTGATTTTCAAGTTGACAGTACAGCTTTAATTAGATGGGAGTCCAAGGAAGAACATATCACTGGGAAATAAATAGGCTATAAAAGAAGAAAACCACCAGTGGGGATAACCATGGAAATTAAAGGAGAGAAAAGGAAAGAGCAAAGGCCATCTGAGACATCTATTACAAAATGTCAAGGTCAGTGCTACAAGTGGAGGTACAGACGGGTAAATTGATAGAGATTACGGAAATGATCAAGGAAGCAAAGTTCAAACATAAAGGAAATGGGCACTCTCACTCATCTGCGTTCTGCCTGACCTGCAAAAATAGAATCTTTTTTGTCTTGAAATATTGTATCTGAAAAAAATTACAATGAAATATAATATACTGCAGTATTTAGTGAATAAATCAAAACAAAAAATACAGGCAGCTACAGAAAGCAATTTAAAAAGCATTTTTAAATAAAGTTGTAGACTCCTTGCCCCCTTTTTTAAAGAATCGCATTAAAAAAACAAACAACATTTAAGAAGCTCCTAATTGGGAACTAGCAATTCTCTGTGTGTGGGTCCATATCTGAATATTTCTGTCCTCTTTTCTCAAAAGCAAATTTATGGAAAAATTATCTTGGAGTTAAGGTAAAGTGGAAGCAGGCACCACAGTGCAGCTGCAGCAAGAGATTCCATGGCTTCCAGTAGGAGTCCAGACACCCCATGCAGATAGGATGCCTGGGCTCGGGGACAGCCCAACAGGCAAAACAACCTTCAGTGTCAAAGCTGCATTGTGCTGAGATGTTACTAACTAACAATAGTTTCTGAGAAGTTGCTCAGTGTAATTCTGCTATATTTTGCCTTCATAATGGTAATGATTCCATTACTTATTGTGGTCAGAACTCCCTTCTGCACTACTTCTGTTTTGTTCTGGTTGTTTAGATAACTTTCTGTTGCATTGTGTTTTTTGTTTGTCGCTATTACTTCACTTGTCTAAGCCCAATCCAATGAGCCAATGTCTACAAAGGACATGCAAGATTCTGGAGAATTTGTACTCAATATGTCAGATTAGTAGGCATGTTTCTACACTGTATTCAATATATCTAGCACTAAGCTTCCACTTATTAACTCAGTCATTATGACATCTTTTTAATAATAGTAATAATTGTATAAATAATACACATAGGTTCACAATTGCACACTTGAAAGAGATTTTTTGACTCACTCTTAGAATGATATCTATCAATTTCTATCAATTATTTTCACTCAGCTTAAGATCTATCTTTCTTTTCTTTCTCTCTTCAGATGTTTAGCTTCTCCTTTTGGTTCTCAAACTGTAGTCTGACCTGACAATTTAACAAGAACTCCTCTTTGAGATAAAAATGAAACACATTAAAACTGACAAGTTTTGAGTCAGCCCATGGTTTTTTTCTCTTCTATCCTAAGGAGACAGTTTCAAAAGAATAGCCATATCCCTATTTCTATGATTATAACAATCATTTGTTGTTAAAGGAAGGATAACTTTATCATCTCTGCAGTTCACCATTTGGTGGAAATTTATAATGAACAAAAGCCAGTAAGAGTAATTAAAGAATGTCTACTTTTAATTCCAGACAATTAACGAGGTCTATTCTTAAAAGATTTATAAACTCATGCTCTAGTTGCAGTTGACTCCAAGTGTTAGATTCTGTAAGAATTTAAAAACAGAGCTACTGCTTTTACCTTTGTGGTGAGGTGGGAAATACGAAAACATCCTGTGGGAGGGAGGACTGCTGAGTGCTAGAACCACTGGGATTAACAGCTAAGGGAGCAGAACTAGTCACCTGCCACTTTTCTTGGTCTTCTGCTTTCCTTTTTTTCCCAGTTCTGTCTTCACTCTCCATTTCTTTCATCATTTTGATGCTCTCTACAATGTATCAGTTTCTGCCCACTTACTATTCTCTCTCTTTCATCTCTCCCATTTCGTCCTTCCCTCTACTTCTCCTCACTTTTTTATTCCATTCCTCAGAATCACAGAATCACAGAATCACTAAGGTTGGAAAGGACCTATAAGATCATCTAGTCCAACCATCCACCTATCACCAATGGTTCTCGCTAAACCATATCCCTCATCACAGCATCCAAACGTTCCTTGAACACCTCCAGGGTCGGTGACTCCACCACCTCCCTGGGCAGCCCATTCCAGTGCCTGACCACTCTTTCAGAGAAGTAGTATTTCCTAATATCCAGCCTGAATCTTCCCTGGCACAGCTTGAAACCATTCCCTCTAGTCCTATCACCAGTTACACGAGAGAAGAGGCCGACCCCCAGCTCACTACAACCTCCCTTCAGGTAGTTATAGAGAGCAATAAGGTCTCCCCTGAGCCTCCTCTTCTCCAGACTGAACAATCCCAGCTCCCTCAGCCGCTCCTCATAAGGCCTGTGCTCCAGACCCCTCACCAACTTTGTTGCCCTTCTTTGAACACGTTCCAGGGCCTCAATGTCTTTCTTGCAGTGAGGGGCCCAGAACTGGACACAGTACTCAAGGTGCGGCCTCACCAGAGCTGAGTACAGGGGAACAATTACTTCCCTGCTCCTGCTGGTCACGCTACTTCTGATACAAGCCAGGATGCCATTGGCCTTCTTGGCCACCCAGGCACACTGCTGGCTCATGTTCAGCCGAGTGTCAACCAACACCCCCAGGTCCATTTCCTCTACGCAGTCTTCTAGCCACTCCGCCCCAAGCCTGTAACGTTGCTTGGGGTTGCTGTGGCCAAAGTGTAGGACCCGACATTTGGTCTTATTAAACCTCATCCCATTGGCTTCAGCCCAGCTCCTCTTTTTTTTTTTTTCCCCCTTTTGCCCCTCTCCATTTGACACCACACATGAAGCACTCCCTGAGCATCAGCAAAGAGCCACCTATTTTTACCGCCACTTTATGGCTAAAACTTATTCCACAATTATTAGGTGTCTGGACAGGATCTTCACTGAAACAAACTGCCAAGCCATTGCAATGATTTCACGATGCTTAATACTTTGCGTTCATTTCTTAAGTGCATGTAAGGCCTGTTTGGTCAGGAGTAATACATGAAGAACACAAGCAGTAAACTAAGTTTATAAAAATGACTCCTCATTTAATTTTATGTATATGAAATAAAAGGAAATATTTCAGCTGTCATCCATCCCAACAGTGAAAAATGTGGAGCAAAAATGTATTGAAAGAATGTCTTACACAGAAATAAAGACAATATGTTTGTGAAGATTAGGACTCTACATTACACATTTTCATAGGATCATAGAATCTTCTGGTTGGAAGGGACCCCTAAAAATCATCTAGTCCAATTTCCCTGCAATGAACAGGGACACCTACAGCTCCATCATGTGCTTAGAGCCCTGTCCAGCCTTACTTTGAATGTCTCCAAGGATGAGGCCTTCCACCACCTCCAGTTCCAGTGCCTTACCACTACCCTTCTTGTAAAAAACCGTGTCCTTATATCCAATCTAAATCTCCTCTCTTTTAGTTTGAAACCATTTCCTCTTGTCCTGTCACAGCAGATCCAGCTAAAGAGTCTGTTCCCTTCTTTGTTATAGTCCCCCTTCCTTTTAGATACTGAAAGGTTGCTATCAGGTCACCTCAGAGCCTTCCCTTCTCCAGGACAAACAGCCCTGGCTGTCAGCCTGTCCTTGTAGGGAAGGTGTTCCATCCCTTGGATCATTTTCATGGCCCTATTTTATGTTGTTTTAGTTTGTTTCTACAAGCAGTTTTAAAATGATGTTAACAATATTGTCATGAAATGAGATACCTGTACTGTTTAATTTGTGTGTTATTTTAAGCAAGCGTTCATGGAGTAGCTTGCATTAAATTATCCAGATGTAATATTTTGCAAACAGCCAATGAAAATTATAATGAGTGTTTCTAATTAGCTGATCATAAAGCTATAATCATTTCAGGATAGATTTAGCAATGGATAGTATAGAAAAGTACTGCAGTACTTCTGACAGAGATTTGCTGCTGCTGGTTTTTTTTTTTTTTGTTTTTGTTGTTGTTTTTTGTTGGTTTGTTACATGGTTCACTCAGACATGAGGGCAGGATAGATTTTTTTTTTTGCTCTGAATCTCTTAGTGAGCAAAAATAAATTTCCCAAAGCACAGAACAAAAATTCTGGTTTAAACTGAACACTTCATTACCAAATGGGTTTCTCAGTAGTGAAGAAACATTTGCCTTTGTCAGCTGTGACCCCACTTGTCTTCATCAGGCTACTTTGTGAAAGAAATTATTATTATCTAATTATTATCTATTTCTATTATTATCTAATTATCTAATTATTTTCAATAACAACAAAAAATGATGTAGATTTAAATGACTTTGAATGGTGTTCCCTGAAGTTACACTGCTGTCCTGAAATAGACTAATGAAGAAAGGCCACCTCCCTTTTATGTCACTTTAGCAACCCACAGCATATTATTAAAATTCTTACAATATTCTATGATACAAATGAACATCAATTAGTTTAATAACTCTGATGGAAAAAAAAATAAATAGATTTATAACAATCTATCCAAGTACTGCTTGTTTGCATGCATAATTATATATTTTTAAAAACCTACTGTGACAACTGCTAGCCAATACAAAAGGAATTAAAAATGAAAAGCTTAAAATGTAGAGAAATATTTTTAAATTTGATGTCTTTAAATCCATTTTAAAAGAAATGTTGTTCAAAAGTAAAATGAAATATGGATATTTTAAAAACACTTTTTACTTGTTGAAACCTGAGGCAATTTAAGAAGGCGTTGCTTATGTGGGTTCTACTTGATTAAATTCTCTGTTTATACATGAACCATTGGCAACTTAAATTTGTGTTTCACAGACATGGTCCTCAAAACCTTCCTTAAGGTTTTAGCTCTAGAATAATTATATTTAAAGCATATTTAGGCCCTCAAGTTTGTATGAGGTTGGTATGGCAGTTGTATGGGAACTGCTGAATCATGGCCTGAACCTCTGATTAACCACCTGAGGCAAGCGCTGAGTCAGCCATGGGAGCACAGGTGAAGGCAATTCACCTGTGTGCCCGGAAGGGGTGGAGCCAGGCTCCACCTCTCCTAGACCCCATTTAAGGGCTGACTTCCACTGAGGAAGGATCTCTTCCTGGAGATTGCTCCTTGTGGAGTTTTGTGAGCCTACAACACCAGTGAGTGCCCTTTATTTATGTTTGATTATCTTTTCTAATGTAGTAATCTTACTAGCCTGACCCTCCTGTATACTATATAACATCTGTATACTTATTAACCTTACAGCAGTTTAGCACACACTGGAGTCATTTCACAAATGTGCTAGACTTCTTCCACTTTGGAATACTGTGTAGAAAATTATCACTCATGATGAACTTAGAATTTCAGTAGACTACAATTAATATTTTGTCACTCCTTCCCTAAATGTGGATCTAAGACACCTACCTTCTGTCCTAATTACAAGATTGGCTGTAACAGTCCAATTTGCAATGCAAAACTGCTGCTTCTGGATCTTTTGTTATACTAAAGCAAAGAAACTGAGGCAAAGATACTTTTAGAAACAGGAAATGATCACACATAATAAAATGCAATCTTGAGTCTTTTTTTCCCCTTTTTTTGTTAACATGGGCCTGAGACATGAAGAGGAAGAGCCACTATCCCCTTAGTTGCAGGTTCACACTTCTTCTGATCAGTCTGTACCAAAGACTTTGTTGCCATGTTAAATTTTATTTATTAATTTTAAAATATATTTTGTAAGAAATCAAAATAGAAACAGGTAGACTGATTATTTAAACAATTAGGACTTATAAGATTGTAGCAATAATAGAAGATGTATCATTAATCACATCTATCACCAACTAACACTCATTAAAAACCCTCTGAGAAAGGAGAGTACTATCATCAGGCCACAATTAATCATCAAAGAGTTCTTTTGGAACTCCACCTAGATCACAGATGGTGATGGAAAGTAGCAGGATGAGAAGAGGAGGTAGATCAAAAGCTGGACAGCATTACTGCCTAGGTTTTGCAGGAGTCTGGGGTGATGCTACAGGACACAACTTGAAGACTATGAGAACTCTGGTAGCTCATCATGTTTCATTTTAGTTCTAACCAGCAGCCAGAGAGAGCATATCCATACCTGAATTTCACTCTAAGCTCCATCAGAAATAAACAACAACAATGAAATAAACAAACAAAACCCCAAATAACTAAAGTGCCTTCTTCAAGGCTTGCTGTGCTTGCTAAAAAGAAAACAGTTCATGCACTTAGCACCTTGGAAAACAGAACTTAAGCACCAACTTTTCTCAGAGGAAAGTTATCACAGATAATGTGTTCTCAGAAAAAGTTTAAGCTTTCTTGGACATAGCTTGGAGAAATACAAGAAGCTGAAGCCTCTGCTACTTCAAATAAAATTATGGCTCTAAAAATGCATCTCCGCAGAATTTCAAATAGGACAGATAAAAAAAGGAGGCTCTACGCATTGTTCTACAATGATATGGAATGGGTTTTTTTTGAGTTTTAATTACAATAAAACATTTAATTTAAAAGTCAGTAATTTCTACCAACAATTAAGAGTTTTAAATAAAATACGAAATGCTGAGATGAAATGAACTATATACACAGGGATTAGTTTGTCATTTTAAAATGATTTATTCATTTCATCATCAATAGTCTCACTGAGTAAAAATCAAATTTTTCAGCTGATATACACAGTTCTGTGGCCTACTGCATGCTTCATCTGAAAACTGGAAAAAATCAAACTAAGAATTATTGATGGTCCAACCTCTATCAGCTTAGTGCTGATAACTATCCAAAAGTGTAATTCCTTGTCCAAATTGACAGAATGTGTTGGAAACCTTAACGCAGAAAATTCAACTCTTTCCTAGGCAGGATTTTTTTTTGCAGCAGACTGATTTTCCTTACTGTCCTAATTTGGTTTCAGTGAATGAGTGAAAGGATCCACTTTGGGCCCCAGACCCGACTTAGTCACGTACAAACAGTGCAAAGTAATTGAACAGTGCAACAAGGTCAGAAGGAAAGTGTTTTCTGGGCATTTTATGCACATCTAATATGTCATAGATGTAAGATAGATATGAGATTCACTACAAAACTAGCTTCTCGATAGTGCTTACTATATGTAGAGATGGATCTTTTTTTTTTTCATTACTCTGAGAATGAGAAAAATAATTGATCTGAATTACTATATTAGCAATAAATAGGATGCTTGAGTCAGCTGTATATTTGAAGTATTTTTCTACTCTTAGAGCAGATTCATTTGATGTACCCTTTTTTTTTCTTTTCTTTTTTTTTTTTTTTTTTT